>JAUZST010043393.1:0-26260 GCA_034779995.1 Parotocinclus haroldoi
TATATATACAGTCAAGGTGCTGGCATGGATAGGCAATGCTGCTGTGGGTAAAAACTCATAACACTAGATTCAACCATCATTCTGTGTTATAAATTACACACCGCCAGAAAATAATCACCTTCTCTAAAATAACATCAAATAAATGGAAAGTATCTGCATTTGTCATATTTTCCTGTAACTTACTATGCAATTCAATTATATGATCATATATTATATGATCCTAAAAGGCCAATGCCAAATGGAGCAAGCCTAGGGCAACAGTGGAAAGGAAAAACTCCCTGAATGTAGAAGGAAGAAACCTTGGGAGGAACAAATACATTTTAATCCTCAGTGGGAGGTCCTTGGAGAACCATCGTCTCCTCGTGACTAAATGATGGGCGGAGTTCCTGCACTCTGGTGGGACTGGGTTTTAAAGATGAAGACCAGTAAAGATGCCACTTAGTAGTATTGGTTTGATCTGTGTGAACTGCACATGGAACACGGGCCAGTTGTGGATATCCCGGCACAGAGGACAGGACATTTTTGCTATGTAGTCGATAGTGGGACACAGTAGCATCCCATATCACTTTGCTGTATAATATGTAATACATACTGTGGTGGCCTGGTGCTTAAAGTGCTGAACTACCCCAAGTCTCTTAACCCACAATTGCTCTGATTGTGAGACTCTAGACTATAGCAGTATGTAATTTGCTCTGGATAAATTACATAAATGTAAATGTACAGAGGTATGGTATATATACACTGTTCGGACACAAACATCAGTATGGCACTGGGTCGTTTCGTTGTATTTGTCTGCATCGTGGTCAGTCATACCTGTAGTTTCTTTTTAGTTCCTTTTCTCAATCCAAAAATCGCTTACAATCCAACAAATGGTAATCGCACAGTTTGGGTTGAAAAGTGGTAACACGGTACACGGTTGAATACTGCACTTGCTTTGTTTACTCTGTTTTACGCCATGCTTTTGGCGAAGGAAGAAAAGGAGATGAGAAGAGATGGGACACTCACAGCCACACTTTCTGGATCTCCCTGTTCTCTTCCAGACACGTACGGATTACTGGGTGCACAGCTGGCCCGTTCGGCTCATTCTGACTGTATGGGAAAGAGCAGATGAACAGCAGCGTAAATGTTTAGCCAACTCCCTGACATTTTCCTGGACAGCCACAGCAATACAATGCTACATCAGGGAGCTTAATTAATAATTCAACAATTTGGAGCACGACCTTACTCTCAATCGATTCACACCCATTACGCTGTGTATGCAAGTTTGCAGAGGTACACAGACAGTTAAACCGTTACGGATAAGTATCTGAAGGGAAGCCAAATATAATACCAGGGCAAAAAACACGCTCTATAAACATTTATCCTATTCAGTTATGGTATTCAGCAAAAGGACTAGCATGCCTGTTCTTCCTTCGACTTGACAGCCAGTCAAGCTCAGCCACTTCACACTGACTGCACACCATATCACAGGCGACTTTAAATAACTCTCGGGTGCGCTATAGGGACTTCTGAATTTGTGTCTGAATGACAACTGCTTTTATGTGATGCAATCCATCAATCGCAAACGCAGTAAGACCAAAATATAAACACACGCCCTTATCCAGAGCGACTTACAATTCATACAGTCTTACAATCCAAGCTATGGTGGCTTAAGGGTCTTGCTCAGGGACCCAACTGTGGCAGAAATGGGATTTGAACCCTGGACCTGCTGGTCCATAGTCCAGTACCCTAACCGCTAGGCCACCACAGTCCCACATCAATTGAATTCTGCCCACTCAGAGCTGCTTTTAATTTTCTTCACTAAAGTTTAAGAGGTTTGTCTGTTATTCCAGCTGTGTGAAGTTTGTTTGTGAGTGTGTGTGTGTGTGTGTGTGTGTGTGTGTGATTTCTTTTGGTTATCCAGTTTTCCCTCCACATTCTAAAGGCAAGCATTAGATCGATCAGTAGTGTATGGGACCTGTGATGGACTGGTACCCCGGCCCACTTTTGGTTGGGCTTTGGCAAATTAAGTTGTGGCTGGTTTGTAAAGGTCAAGTCACCCAAAAGTGACAGTGAAACCCACAAAATAAGCTCTGCACTCTAAAGACCTACCGTTATTTAAAAAATTACTGTCTTGATTATTATTCTTGTATCTTTAAACAATATGCATTGTCGAAAAATGTCCTTGTATGATCATTTAAGTCAGTCAGAGGTAAGCGATCCTAAACTGTCTCTTCCGCAAGAGCCGGGCTAAATCAAATCGACAACCTGGAGCTCCAAAGACTACTCTTGGGGACACAGAGCTATGGGGCGTATGCTGGAGCTTAATCTCCCTATTTCTGCTTATAATGCTGCTCTCTCAGTTTTTCTGTTTTATTTCTTCTATCCTCGTGGTTCTCAATTTTCAAAAGCCTACCACTGTGTTTATTGTCTATTGTAGTTGGTCCCTAGGTCTAAGCAGCCAAACCTTGTTTAGAGCAGTGTGTGCTAGAGCAAGGTGCTACTTTATCCTGACACCGCGATACCTTGGGTTTGGCACAGTACTAAGATCTGCTCTTCCGTTTAAATACTGTGGCACACGATGGAAGAAAGGCTCACTTAACACTCCAGGTTATTTAATCGAACTTCAAACAGTACAGTGATGCTGGGTTCAAATCCCACCTCTGCCAAGCTCTGCCACAGTTGAGTAACACCCTAGTAGAAACAGAACAGAGCAATTATCGATGCTTATCGATCAGCCTAATAGCTGATCATAAACTGATAAAGATAGGCACCAGGCACTGTTTTTTTTATAAAATGTACCGTCATGTAGGCTATATGGACAAATGTTTGTGGACACCCCCATTACTGAGCTCTACCACAACACTTATGGAACAAGCAACATTCATCATTCATAAATAATAAAGCCCATAGACAATTAGACGACTCCATCAGACGCCTTAAAATGAACTGGAACGCCAAAAGGGAGCAGCATCAGATACCAGCCTTACAGACATGTTCCATGATTCCCCTCCCTATTAAATACCTGTGGGTTTTTTTGTTTATTTGTTTGATTTTAAGATGTCCACAAACATTTATCTATCTGTTTATTTATCTGTGAGTGTTCCCATTTTGGATCCAAATTCACTGGTCGCATTTGACATTGCTCGCTGGATAGGATGTCAGGACATCCACTAAAGCATATGTTTACTAAAAGTATTTTGTTCCACTGTGTGCTGGTGGGCACACATATCAGTTTACTAGCTAGCCCATCATCCCAGACACTCCCAGTGATGTGTTTGGGCCAGGTCGGAATCACACACGCACGATCGGCTGCCAAATGGAGTATGGCAAATTGTCGGCTATGCAATGGACAAAGGCGCACTTCTGCTTCCTGGATTCTGCCCCTTTGATGGGTTTAAAACAGGAAATAAAGAGTAAATAAAATGCTTTATTTATAAATAAAATAATGTAATTACATACTAGGTTATGCATGGAAATACACACTGAATTACAGACTTACAGAATAACGTGCAGCTGCAGTGTATTTCGATTCTGGATTTGTAGCAATGTAGCTAGTATTTTAATAAAGTAGTAGTACCAACAAAATATGTTTCATATATAGAAAAACAGCATGACATCAGAAATGATCGATTCCTTGTCTTGAAGTACTTGGGATCCACTTCTGTATCGATATTTCCCACCCTAATACACAATACATAATACGTCTCAATGTTAAGCTTGGCTAAGTGTTTTCTCAAGAAGTGCAAGTGTAACGAATATAAAAATATTGTAGCAAAAACAAAATGTCGACAGGAGCTAGGAAAAATCCAAGGCATAAAGTAGAAATAGATTTTGACCCACAATCAGCGATTGGCTCCAGCCAGACACAATGAAGAAACACGAACAGCAAAGCACAAGATATTCTACAGAAAAGTGTAAGGTCAATATCCGTCGATTACCCGCACCAGCTGTAAATATGTGTGCAAAATCTGTTAGGACCTTGCAACTCTGTGTTCTCCTGAATAACCCAGAAACCTACATAGAGCAATGGAACAGGTTCCTGCACGCAGAAGCCAGAGTGGTATGTCGCACGCATGCTGCGCTTTGACAGCGTTCTCATAATCTGATGCAAAAGGTATTTCCGACTCGAAATGTCAGAATTGATCGTGAACGAGCCGAGCACAAGGCTAGCACTCCCCACAGCCCACGCACTTAACGTGGAGCAGTAACACTGACATAAACACACGCTTCCCCCCGCCACAATTCGCGTAAGGCTGTGGAACAACTGCCAGTGAGGGCTGACATGGATGTTTCCCTCCAGCACTGCATTGCAGTCCTGCCTGACCTCCAGCTCTGGGTTTCCAGTCATGCTGCCTCTGCAGCTGCACGCTTCTCACTCGGCTTGGCTCGGCAGCTATAAACTTCTCTTCTTAGCTACTGTTCCTCTCTCTCCTTCTCTCCATAATGTCTCTCGGCTGTCATTCGTTACCTGAGGTGTCACTAGGATCAAAAGCCTTACCATTTCACCTACCTCACTCTCCGGTCCGCTCGGAACTTCAGCATTTTCCCCCCGAATCAATTATATAACAACATACGCCGTGAGCACCAGATGGCCGGACAACCAGAGAGAAAGAGAGAGAGAGAGAGAGAGAGAGAGAGAGGGAGAGAGAGAGGGAGAGAGAGAGAGAGAGAGAGAGAGAGAGAGAGAGAGAGGGAGAGAGCAGCTGGCTTGTGATGCCAGGCAAGTCTGTTGGGTGTTGGATACAATAATTGCTGTCCTCTTTTCTCTCCTTCAGAACGTAGTATCTCTCTTTCCTCTCCCACCCTCTCTGTTTCACACTCTATCACGGTTGCTGTCCCTTCTTCCCCCTCTCTATATCTCTCTCTCATGCTCTCCTGCCATGCAGTACTGCATGGCTCAGCTTGTTTTGTCAATGCGACTGTCTATCCTTCCACTCTCTCCTCCTCCCGCTCATCCTCGTTTTGTTATTTTCCCACAGGACAGACCAACCCACGAGTGGCCCGAGAGCAGAGATGAGGATTCCTTCCCAGTTTCTCCAGCATGGGTTATGGCAGTACTTGTAGAAATGTGTAGAACAAAGGATATTAGCTTCGTATTAGCTTCATCGCCTGGCCAGATCTACTGGCCTTATCTGTCATTCAGATGAGACCAGTGTTTCATACAGAGACAACCTCAGCATTGATCCACTAAGACAGCCGTATTAAAACAGTCACATATATCAACGCGTGGGATATTTTATTCATGAACTCCTGAGGCATTCGATCCTTATTAAGACATTATCGCTCATGGTCCTGTATAAATCATTAGTAAGAAATAACATGTGTGATATACAGTGGAGATCACTAGTGGAATGGAGAGACTGCCTCAAATGTACATTTTCATGCAGCATGTTTTTATGGCCAGTCATAACTTTTTGGCAGAAACTTTGCCGCGGTAAACTGTCCATTTTCCCACTATGGGACAATTTGAGTAAAAAAAAGTTGAACTTTTTAAAAACTCATGTGGTTCTATCAGCACTGTATAGGCTACCATGACTCTACTAGTGGTGTAATGATCCACATATTGCTCTGAATCAGTGATGGACTTGGTAGCTCATGCCTGAAGATCGACGGGTGTAATGCGGCACCAGATTTCACAAGCGCAAGCCCGTCAGGAGACTATAGTGTCTCTTTTGTGTTCATTTTCTCTTTCCCAAAGCAGCTTTTAAAACCCTCCGGTTGTTCTCTTGCTGGTCCGGTCACGTCACTCCTGCGGTGTCCGTCTCGGGTCCCTGACTAGCAGCTCATGGTTGCTATTACAGTTTGCTTAACCTTGTCTTATGTATTGGTTGCCTCTTTATAGCAGATTTGCCTGTCTGTTTAGCTTAGCTTGCAAGCTTAGCCACCACTTCAGTGGTGGGTTTTCTCTTGTTTTATGTGGTTTGTCTTCCTGTTTGTACTGCCTGCGTTCGCAAAACTTCTGGCCGGTACGGTGGCACAGTGGGCAGCACCACCGCCTCACAGCAAGAATAAACTGAACAGACAAACTGGTATCTTCATTGTATTTTGTAGGCTAATAGCATTCGCTTGTTACCCGTCATTCACCATTGTCTTATAGTCGAAGTAAGTGCATAGCATTTATTAACTGTATGAGCGATATCATAGTCGTGCCTTTCTACTAAAAAATAACAGCAAAGACCACTGCATGTACTAACCAATGTAAACCAAATATCACTGCTATGGACCATGGAACTCATAGTGTCTAACTGACCAGCATACCATCATCCAAAACACAAAAAATGCAGGCTTTGTTATTGTTTTTTTTTTTTTTAAGTAAGACCTGAAAATGGCACCTGCATATAAGCATATGGTAAACTTAAGCATCCAGTGAGCTGATACTCTGATCACTGAATGTAGTTCTGATATAACAACTGTTTTGCACCTCTGCCGTAGTTGCCACAAGTCAACAGCACTAAGCTAACTCCTTTCTTCAAAGTTGTTCAATTAATTAACTGTGTTCATTCTTTTTCAGCAGCGGTTTGAGGAAGGTTGTTACCTGTTTCAGTGCTTATAAGCCTTCACTTATAAGCCTTGTCCATAGGGACTATGGTGGATAAGACAATGTACTATGGACCACAAGGTTCAGAGGTCAAACCCTACCTCTTCCGGGCTGCCACTGTTGGGACCTTAGGCAAGATACTTTAACCCACAATTGCTTGGACTGCAAACATTGTATCAGTGACCTAGTGGTGACTATAGACCAGGTATGGACCAAAAGGTTCAGGGTTCAAATCCCACCTCTGCAACATGGGTTGGGTCCCTGAGCAAGGCCCTTAACCTACAGTTGCTTGGATTGTAAGAATTGTAAATCGCTCTGGATTAAATACCTGTGTCTTCTAAACGCTGCTAATATAATGTAATAGTGAAACAACATTTAACTGTTAAACTGTCACTGTTTAACTACTGAGCCAAACAGATATTTATTGAAAATTATTAGCGCACACACACACACACACACACACACATCGTAATGGAACAAGGAACATCAGCCAGAGGGTACATGTGTTCAGAGTGCTTATGGGAATCCATCATCCTTCCATCAGTAAGCTCTTTGACACACATCATCCGGGTGTATCTGTTCATGGCTTTCATGGATTCGGAAAGTATTTTTGAATAGATATGAAAGGTTTTCAAAAGTGCTGCAGATGTTTTACTGTTTCTTGATGTTATACATCTAGACAGGGTTTAGTTCTGACAATTCATTTCTAAAACGACCTATAAATAGAGCATTCAAGTCCATGATTAGAACAAACAGATGCTCCTCATAAGAGTAACTGATAACTCGGTAATAAACAGTGGTGCATTCTGTCAGGCCAGTCGTTCTCCATTGTAAACAATGCCCCGTTTTTCTTCAGAACCTTCACCAAACAGCTCGATGTGTTATTTTTAAACATGGATGAGTTTACGGAGCGCTGAAATTGCGCCTGTACACTGTAGACATTCGAAACTGCTACTTAGTCTGTTCTGCTTTTTCTGACATTTCTTCACAAAAGAGCATGGATATGATCACTCCTTCACATGGCCAGCCATCTGACCTTTATCCAGTTTTATCGATAGCAATTCTCGTAAACGAATACAGCCTGTAGAAGGCTCTGGATTTCTACAAAGGTCTGCATAAATAATAATCCAGCTATGAAATTTTAACACGGCATTCCCAGCAAATTAATGCAGAATACCAGTGGTGATGTTTCGAATCATGTCGAGTAAACATGATTAGTGATCTAATTTATTTAGATATTTACACAGTATTCTGTGATTCCAGGTACTGCAGATTTTTAGAGAGACGGGGCGACTCAGGTTTCTCTGGCTCCCACTGCGCTGTAATGTTCTGACCATTTGATCCTTCGCTGCTGACAGAATAAACAGTGTTAAATAACTGCATTCAATTTAACCAACCTACGCGTGAACATGTGCTTTGTTTAACAGAGCACTCATCAGCGGGTGGCAAACAGGCTCCTTTAGTGCAGGTTCGCATGTTTTCTTTTTTTTTTTGTATTTTAAATTCTTTACAACTGTGCAAGCGGACAATGTGAGCTGCAACAGAATGCATTTGTTATGGTGTAATAGTTCAATAAGGATGAAAAAAACCCAACAATCGCGATTACCAGAACAATATCTTTTAACATGATGCAATTCATTATGGACTTTAATTAGTGTCGTAGCACTAGAGTCCATAAACGAGCGGTCTCAGTCTCGACTCGGCCTTGCTGTAAGGTGTACTTGAATTGCTCTAGAGTTCTTTTAAATCCAATACACTGGATACATCTGAGGAAAGGTTAAGTATACGCCGAACTTTAGTTGAAAAAAAATGTAACTTTCAGTTTTTAATTTTCAATGACTTTGTGTGAGCAGACTGTCATTCAAAACATTTCACTGTAAGTTGTAATGTGTATTACTATGCATGAGACAAATAAAAATAGTTTTCATTTGTTTGTTCGGTTTGGAGCTTGGGGGTTGCTTTTCACCATAAATGCCATAACTGTGAATAAGTAAGCACAATGTGATCGTCAGTTTCAACGCGAACTGACCAATACCTATAAACCGTATGCAATCCAGTTAACAATAACCACATTTTGGTGCTACTTAATTTTATTTATGATGACTTTCATTCCTTTTTTATTGCTCCTATGGTGGAGATTCTCCCTCCTTCTCTCTAAAGAATGCTTTATGGAAGCTGTATTTTTTTAATCCTTCCTACCTACCACTGGAGTTTTATGAATCAGAAGAGACCATCTGGTCCCCACATACCTCCTCATACATACAATTGACACCTTAAAAAAAAAAAAAACAAAGTCCATTTAAGAATGGCACTGCGTTTATATCAGACTTACATACGGCACATTTGCTCTGCTGCCCCCGAAAGATGCCCCTCCCCAATTCTTATGTCATCACGATGGCGGTCTCACAAATGTAAACCTCCCAGTTTGCCACATCACAGGAGCCACATCCTCAGTGGCAGGCTGCAGGAGGATGCAGTGGATAAATAGAGGGAGTGATGGGAGATGAATAATTAGGCTCCCCTAAAACATGGTAAGCCACCGATCAGCCTGTATAACAACTCATGGTCCCCGCAGATTTCCCTTATTAACCAACCTTAATTCAGTCTGCCCTTAATGTAACAGCACCTTTCTAAATTTGTAAAAAAAAATATATATATAACTCTACCAGAGGATGATTCGACTAGAAAATATTGTCTTAGATAGGGTCCACAGTCCACAGTCACCTGACCTAAACCGCATCAAGCATTTGACTGTGCTTTCAGCCACAAATGGAAAGCCATTCTCACATAGAAAATAATTCATATAGATTCACCTGAGTGATTGCACCTGCTTATCACCGTCTTCGCATAAGGACTAATTAGGTAGGGTCGTTAATTTAATAACAAGGATGTTGTCAGATAGGACATTGTGCAATATATTACTTTAGGCTACTGGGGTTAGGGGAAGGGGTAGCTGTAGCATTGATTAGCAATGGTGATCATTATGTGATTCCACACTGATGTCAAAATCCATGTGATATTAAACTAAGCTGAACTTTTAGCAAAGTGATACTGCACAACTTTTAGCTTTATTTTCTTTTGGTTGGCCTGGAAAGCCTGCTCATAACTATAAATTTACTGGGGGTGTCCCAGAACAAAAGAGTGTATAGAATAGAGTATTACCTCAGTGATCTCTTTGACAGCACATCAAATTAAAGCATGACGTCAGTTTCTACTACTGGAGTCCGATTCGATCTATTTAACTGTATAATGGTGTAACACCATTAGCAAAAGGCTTCTGAACTTTTTTTCCATTAACATCAGCTAATTGGACAGGAAGAAAGCAGTTCTCTGATGCAAAAGATTAATTTGTACTAAAAGCTCTGCCAAATAAAATGTCATCATAAGAAGCCTGAACTGCCAAACTGCTTCAAGGTGGCAGCATGATGCTGTGGGGTATTTTTCAGTGGTGGGCACAGGGGGTCTGGTCAGGGTTACGGGAAAGCTGCATGGAGCAAAGCAGAGTGACGCTCTTAATTGAAAGCTGACCCAGAGCAACTTACGGCTTACGGATAACTCCGTGAATGTCCACGAGTGGTCCAGCCAGCACTAACTTGGACCCAAAGCTTTGGTCAAAGCTTTCTAAATACCCAGACACCTCTAACCTTGTCCCAAAACCACAGACATTTGTTCTTCTAAGCAGCTGTCACTCAGTTTCTCCTCAGTTCGAAACGGCAGGTTTGTGGAACTGTGGTGGTTATAAGGATAAGGAAGACCAAGGATTGGTGGTAGAATTGCTAAAAAGACAAAACAGAAGCCCTGCTTGACTGCAAAAGACCTTTTGAAGATTAGCAGACTCTGCAGCTTGTCCCCTTCATCCTAACCACATAGTCCAGGGTCAGACGTTTTCCATGAGAACATCCAAACAAGCCTGTTGCATTAGCAACAGGTCCTGTGGACCAATCAGGTTAAAATAGAAGGTGTGGCCTCAGACAGGAACGAACACCTCTCAACCATTAAGCACAGGGGTGGATCAGTCAAGCGTTGGGGTCGTGTTGCAGCCAACGGTTAACATTTCATGGATCAAGGGGAAAATTGGTGCAATTAAGTCTGTAAAAAAATATTTTTTAAAAAGTTAAAAAGGGGTTGGCATATACTGTATCTCACAACTCCCACAAAAGTGAGTTCACCCCTCGCAATTTTGTAACTATTTTACCAGTATGAGAGAGTGTGAGAACAATAACACCAAATTTAACACGCCTGCTCCGTGTAACACTGCCGAGTCACCTGATATCAGGGAGGGAAATTGGTTAATTGGTCACAATTTGGCCGTTTTCATTTAAGATCATCATGCATCAAAAACATCATGCATGTTCTAACCCCCACCCTCGATTCACAGCTTTCAAGGAATGGGGAGGCTCAGGAAGTGGTGCTTGGCAACAAAAGGCAAAAGGAGTAAAAATATTTACATTGTTCATATTCATTTCGTTGAGAACAACAACCAAGAACAATTCGATTCTAATTCCAGGAGTCCAAAAGGGAAAAGTATACAATGAACCCAAAGTTATGTGAATGCAATGGGATTAAATACAACATTACTCACCTGTCAAAAATACCACGGGGGGATTGGTCAACAGGACAGAGCTCACAGACAGTCACTGAAGTGTGTGTGTGTCTCCGGGTTTCCATGGCACCTTCATGCACTTGCTGATTACAAAAAGTATAGGAACTACCTACAGGAGGGATTTAGATAATGTACTTTTATGGCTGGCCCGTAAAATGAAGTGATCATATGTGAACGCAAGTGCTCCTCCCTGTTTTAAAAACTGCTAGCCACCACTGATTAGGAGTTATAATCTTATTATTTAGTGATACCGAGACCATTTCCTGATGCAAAGAACAACAGTCCTCTGAAAAACGAGAAACAATCTTGCAATGAAATACGGGAGTATGTGTGCTCTGGCTGTTGATTAATTTGTCAAAAATAATATTCAGTATTGTTCAAACTAGCTAGAGGATCTGCTGGATTACGCAACACAGTCTCTCTCTCTCTCTCTCTCTCTCTCTCTCTCTATCTCTCTGTCTGTCTCTTTCTCTCTCTCTTACTGTCTCTCTCTCATAACCCCCCCCTCTCTCTTTCTGTCTGTCTCGCTGTCTCTCTCTCTCTCTCTTTCTCTCTGTCTCTCCATCTCTCTGTCTGTCTCTCTATCTCTCTCTGTCTCTCTCTGTCTCTCTTTCTCTCCGTCTCTGTCTGTCTCTGTCACTCTCTCTCTCTCTCTCTCTCTCTCTCTCTTTCTGTCTGTCTCTCTCACTCTCTCTCTCTCTCTCCCTCCGTCTCTCTCTGTCTCTCTCTCTCTGTCTCTCTTTCTCAGTTTCTCTCTCTCCATCTCTCTCTTTCTGTCTGTCTCCTTCTCTTTAATCCTCGCTTTCTCTCTCTCTCTCTCTCAGAGGGGCACAGGGGAACACACACACACACACACACACACACACACACACACACACACGCATACTATATCCACTGTTTTACTTCTCATTACTATGACTGTATATTACTGTAGCTAATTAATTCTGCACCTAACCTAATCCTAACCTGAATCTCAGTAACCTAACACAAAACAATTGGTTATCTTTTTTTCACAGTTTTTTTACCAGCTACACACACATGGTAAAAAATGTCAGATGTCATTCCATTTGTGAACACTAGGTCCTTAATCTTAAACTTTCCAAACACACACACACACACAAGCGCACACACAGATATATGCTCCAACACAAACACGTGTAGGATGTCTTAATAATGTATCAAGTATGCGGAGTGCCAGTATATTAATACGACACTGTAACTGTTTGTTCTGGCATGGTGCTGTTTTTCTTTGTTTGTGTCCCAAGGCTGTCCTACAGGACCTGAACTCTTGAGCAACATCTATCTTAGTTGCAACGGTGTTGTCAAAACATTCCAGGACAACAATAAGAGAGATTAAACTCGGTTAAGGCACTTTTCATGCGCATATGGGTGTTAGCACCGGTTTGACAATGACGCAACACAGAGTTTAAGGTTAGGGTTAGGAGTTTTATGAAATTCCTTGTCAAGTTCAAAATCACATAGTTAGCATATCGTTTAGCAAAATCTGAAGGCTGTAAATCCCAAGAGCTGAAAGCCAAACTTCTAACCTGCTAGAGGTGCTAATCATCCTATCATCTTACTGGGATTTATCCTTTCGGTAAGCTCGCCTCACTTGTTCCAGATCAAAGCATAAAATGCTACGTTGTTGTATTTAAGTCCTGGTTAGCATCACTTTCAGGCTAATGTTCAGCCTAACATTCTTAACATCGAACCAAAGCACGCAAGCATAAGTCACAAAAAAGGTCTCACACAGTTTTTATGGAACTTTTAGCACAACCTTTTAGCGTGTTTTGATTTTGCCGAATTTCACACACAAGTCTTGTTTAATTCTAGTGTAGATAACATGGTCTAGGTCTAGTTCTAGTCCACCCATGTGGGTCGAGTCCCTTTTTGAGTCTTGGTTTCTCCCAAGGTTTCTTCCGTCTACATTCAGGGAGTTTTTCCTTTCCACTGTCGCCCTAGGCTTGCTCCATGTGGGATTGGCCTTTCAGATCAAATAAGATTGTAAAGCTGCTTTGAGACAATGCTCCGTTATAAAGAGCGCTACAGAAATCAATTTAACTTGACGTGGTAAACATGGTCTATCTTCTCGTGAGCTCAGTTCATCAAAGTTGGGTCTTGTTAGACCAATACTTATACAAGTACTGAAACAAAATTTGCTTGTTTTACAGCCAAAGAAATGCTGCAGTTCTTTTAACATCGAGAAATCATACGTTCGTTTGCGTTCACACTAAGAGAGGTATAATAAGTACGTGCTCTGCGCTCGGAAAATAAACTTGCTTTGCAATGACCAGATTAGCTTAAGTTTCAATTAGTTTAAGCAAACATCCTCGGCATCGAGGCAAAGAGCTTGGTTTGGCCAAACATGAAAACGAACGTCACGACGAACAGGAGAAACGGCTTCGGGAGATGGAGTGTGTCTGCTGCGAGTGCTAAACAAGCGTTAATTTACTTTTAAGCACTCCTTTGATGAGGGTACAGGGAATCAGACATGTCGAGGCCATATGTGTAAAAGTCCTTTACCTTCAAATGAGCTAACTTTTCTGGACGAAACATTTGAAATCCATCAGCTACGTCCCTCGCTCTGTCCAACGCCTGTCCAAATTTATAGACACCGTGTACTTTAGAGCTAATTAGTGTGTTCAGGTATACCCACTTTTCAGAGCGGCATAAAGTCAGCACAGGTACATACAGTGAATGGGACAGCAGAAGGCTCAAGCATGGAACAATGGGTATCACTGGACCCTGCAGTGGAATCTTCACCAATAGCCACAAGGATCACTGTACGAAGTTTCATGGTTTGGGCTTCCCAAACACACATAAAGGCACAGCTTGTGTAGCATTTACGTACCTAAACCCTTTGCATGGCTTTACCCAGAAGACTGGATGGTGTGACAGCGAAGAAAAGAAGGCAACCGGTGTCTCAATTTAATGAAGTATGGGAATTAGATGATCCACCAAGAAATGGTACGCCATATTGGGCAATCCACTGAGACTTGCCGTGTAGTGTATTTATTGAGGCAGCGTGTAGGGAAGGTTGCACAATGAACTGTGGTTGTATGACTGGCATTTCTTAATCACGTTTAATCAGGGAGTGCATTATCGTCTTACACAGCTAACAAAACAGTGAGACATTCTGTTGTTAGAAACTTTTGGCAGCGGGGAGAAGATCTGGTGAATGACTTCTTGTGAATTCATTTCTACGCAGTACGCTGTGAATTGTCTGATGGGTGGCTGTCTTAAAATATATATATTTGGTTCCATGGCCATCCTATATATAGAAGGTATATCCACACACACACACGTGGAAACAGACAAGTATGACCTCTGTCCCATGGGTGCTGAACTCCACTAACACACCAAGCTTTGCACAGGTCATTCTGGGCATCGTACTGACCACCTTACACTTGGAAATCTAGATATTTATTTATATAAACAGTGTATTGCAAAAATAAGTGATTACATTTTGGCCATCGCAAAGGCCATAGAGCAGACGACAAAAATCCCAGCCAATCAATTGATGGCGGTGTTACATACTATTAGGTACGTTTCGGTGCCTTATGCTCAATGTTCAGTGTTGAAAAAGTGTATTTATACTATATATGCTATTACATTTAGGTCACCTACACTCCATAGTCTGAATGCCAAGAGCCTTTATTGCGTTTGCAACAGTTGGGCTCAAATTGGACCACAGGGCAAAATCAAAGTCAAATTTATTTCTATAGAGCTTTTTACAACAGAGCATCGTCTTAATAATCAGCTGTATAATATTACATTATCTTAAAAGCCCAATCCCAAAGTCAGCTGACCTGGGGCAGTGGCAAGGAAAAACTCCCTGAATAAAGAAGGAAGAAACCTTGGATGGCCTAGATGTTCATTGAAATAGTCCTGTTTGTATTAATAGTGAAACTAAGTAAATAATAACAATTAAATTATGTCAAAGATTTGAGAAAGTAAGTCCTCAGCGGGACGTCCTTGGAGCCACATCATCTCGTAGATAACTGAATGATGGAGGGAGTTACTGCACTCTGCAGCCATACCCCTGAGCCATATCGGTCTTCTAAACATGAACTCTTGTCCAATCCGATTCGTTTATGGAAATTAAGCTCTCATGTTTCAACCTTACTATGAAGTGTTAACGCGTGCGGCTAACATCTTTTAGAGATACAATCCCAGATAGAGGTGCAAGAAAACACCAAGTGTAATCACTTCCTACGCCTGCAAGCCCACTGAGAACAGAGGTGGGATTTCAACCTTGGACCTTCTGCTCCACAATCCATTTCCTTAACGCCACTAACCTAAGACACCACTTGTGCTTCCAGTTATCGGCTCAAATCTCGAAGCTCAAGTGAACGAAGCGCTTAAAATGGAGAGGTCCTAATTTTATATCCCAGATGATCTTTAAAACCTAAAGCAGTAGGATTAAATGCATTTAACATGTTGTGGTCAGGGATGGGTGTTGGTCCTAATTATTTATCTAGTTGTGGATGTTGAGCTAACAACAGAAGGCATAACCCCGTTTATTCTCCCGTCACTCCCACCTGTTACTTATACAAACTCCAGAAGGGCAGGCTATGGCAACATTGACAGAAAGTATAGGACGTCTACCCAGAGAGATAGACATTTATTTGTAAAAAAAAGAAAGAGGAAGAAAAGGCACTACTACCAAGACAATTGATCTGTATTTTCCTTTTCTGCCTCAAATATACAAGCCATTTGTTTCTATATCTAACACCTAGTCCACATGATCCACTCCAACAAACCCATACATAAAGCCCGGTGTGTATATAAAATGCTAGCACAGAACTCAACGACCCAAAAGGGAAAAAAGTGCTTACCTCGCTACACCTTCGTCTACCGTCTCCTCTCCTTCCATTCTCTTACTGTTGTCTTCTGTTTGTTTTTTTTTTAAACAGATTTCCTATTGTTGTAAGACTGTGCCTCTTCCCGCCTCTTTTTTTGCAGTTTTGGCTGAAAAAGGTCAGCAGGGATACTGAATCGAGTATGAGTGGAATTTAAACGAGAGAAGCCAAAACTTCTTCGCAGATGAAGCTGTGCACACATATGGATTACATTCTCGGTGGAGCAGGCAGGCAGTAGGATTTAAGAGCGACGGCTCCTGCTTGCTCTCTGTACACACCCTCAGCACACCCCCAGTCTGCTTTCTTTCCTCCACCTCAGCTCCACTCTAATCATTAACTGCTACAGGGCTGGGTGTCTGAAGCTTAACCCTTTCTGCCACCTCCTGCCATTGGTATTATGGATTACTTAGGAGCAAAGCTTTGTTCGTTACTCTTTTAGAGCGTATCTGTAAGCGTCAGCCTGGGGCGTTAAAAACAAACACGACTGCACGCATGTTCAAGGTTCACACTGAGCACGAGTGGAATAGGCCGTATGAAATACAGTGCTGCTGAAGTCTTAAGCCACCATTAGACTGCCTATAACGTTTTAGCATATATCATTAGCTACTCAGCCTCCTTATTAGGATACGGCCAAGGTACAGACAATTTTATGTAGTATTAAACCTCAAAGTAAGCCGGAAAACAAACAGTTTCTACAGGAGTAGCAAGTATTAAGTGGGACCTTCGTCTACGCTTGGGGAACAGGAGCATTTCACACAGCTTTATCAGCATGCAAGGTTGATCAGGAACAGTCTTCTTGTAAGAGCAGCAGCACAGGAAGCTGTCCAAATAAGCCAGAACCTCCCTAAAGGCTGCGTTTCTGGTGAATGAACTTGAGTTCACTCTCTAATTGGACATTTCTCATCTGCTGCAATATCTAACGGGCGGGGAAAGTTTGTTCTGTGTGTACAATGTTCTGATTTAAATACATATAACAACTGCAAATGAAGCTCCTGAATATCAGCTGCACAAATATTTTTTGGTGCCTACAACGCTTCATAAGCCACCTTCTGGAGTGGTGTGAGCAATCAGGTTCAAACTGAATATCATTTCGTTATCGATCCTGACACCTGGGATAAAAAGAAAAATGCGAAGGGGCTGGTGAAACCCATAAACAAAATGAATACTAAATACTGTGTCACATGGCCATATGCTTTCCATTTGCCTCTCTTGAGTGATGTTCATGCTGCCAAACGTATACTTAAGAAGCTGAAAGGAGCGAGAGAAAGAGAGACAAGCCCCCTTTAGATCCAGTTAATTGCCGCTCGACTTGCAGCACAATGTTTAGACATCATTCATTAGCAGATGGGACTGGGACAGGCAGAGGGATGAGTCAAAAACAGATCAACTACCAACACGGGCAAATTTAGGCCAGTCGTTTAAGGAAGAGATATAAATGAAAATGCTACATATTCTGAACACTCTGCCCTGTGTTTCAGTTTAACGAGTCTCATAGAGCTTTTAATAGCTGGCTTCTTTCTTTTCTAAGTGCTACCGCAGAGCAATGGAAGGTTTGTACACACCATGCCGTTAGAGTTTGTCTTTTTTCAAGTGCGTATTGACAGAGGGACTCGGCTTGTTACATAACGATAGCCATAGGCAAACGTACTCCAAGCACACACACACCATTAACATGCGAGCTGCCAATGAGAAAGGAAAGTCACTAGGCACCTAAAGAAAGGTTGTGATAGCAACCATTTCTTTTCACATAACCTTCATGCTACGCAAAGAGACCCGAGCGAAGCCAGTGGTAACTGCTAACTGCTCGGAAACATCCGAGTTCCTAAATCTTACGCACTTATCTGCTTTGCAGTGTTTTTAACCCTGCTCGTGTCTCCATGTGCTTTCACCTCATGTACTATCACCGGCTACTCCTCAAGGCCACTGACATGTCTGGTATGTAAACCACAGCAGTCCTTATGGTCATACACATAAACACAGATAGACACAGATTCCCCTTTAACACAACAACTCACACCCAAGACACACAAAGCGCCTCCGAGAGATAACCCATAGCACTCGCTCAGGCTGCTTCTGGCAAACAGGGGTGAAACAGTTATTTATCACAGAAGTGCCACACAGCAGCCCAAAGCCCGAGGTTGAACTCCCCACAGTGCTCCCTCCAACTCCCGCCCGGCCAATCAAAACATTCCAGCCCAACTGCCTTTGTTTTCACTGTGGCCCATCAACTTAAGTAATTTAGCGCTAAACTGTAAATAAAGGCGCCTTAAAACACCAGCTGCGCCTTTAAACAGATCTGCTTGCTCGTTGTTTAGCCTGATTCTAACCAGTCAGACAGGAACAGTCTAACAGTAAACAATCTACAGACATTCCTTTCTCAAATACAAACAGCTGGTCCTCATTATTAGACAAGATTGACGTTTTATTTTGGAATTGCAACAAACAATCAGCGAACAGCAAGAAGATTGAGTAGTGTGACGGGAGGAGTGGCAGGACAACGCGGTGGTCGGGACGTGGTGACCATTCCTCTCCAGGGAGATTAAGGTGGAACAGGTAGCAGCATGTTGCCAGGAACAGAAGGAATGCGGACTATTTGTGAATGACGCGTGGCAGAGCCACTGGCTAAAGCCAACCGGAGCAACAAGCGGCATTAAGCACTTTATCTTAAAAACAGCGGGAGTTTCCGAAGAGACTACACTTCAACTTCAATAACAGACTGCGTAGCAGACATGTTATTATAAACGTCAATTCTTTTAAAACGTGGGGTTTTATTTGCAAAACGTATCAAATTTCGGTTCGAATTTCGGTTCAGTGGGAGACCTGCTGTAACGGCATATACTGGTGTATAAAACTTTTAGATTTAACTTCTGTTAACCTATTTCCGTTTCAGATTCTTATTTTAAACTGATTGTGGTTGAGGGAGGTCTGGAGTCATTCTGGAAATTATGCCTCGGGACAGGGTGCCAGGTCAAAACAATTAACATAATAACAGGGCTGGGAGGGGTGGCAGCTAGGGGTGAGTTGGGTTTCAGATCTCTGGCTCATCTGCTGATATCCACTAGGTTTAGTTTTTGATCTGCACGCAACCAACTGTTACATCGCCTTCATTCTTCTAGCCGTCAAAGCCGTACGTTCTCAACACCTGACAGCTGAAGTGGCTCCAAGTTTTTCCGTTTACCCTGTAGACAGAATGTATACCAACACTGATGCTGACAGAAATCACAATGTTTTTGATGTTGAAATCCTGTCATTAGTAACAACAATATCGCGAACAAACAACAATAAGCCTCCTGAAACTAATATGACAGATATTAAATAATGGCTTGCACCAAAAATCAGAGAGCAGGAATGTTGTGAAAAGGTCTTGCGTTTGTTTGAATTGTGCTCGAGGTCCTGTGTGCATGCAAGGCTCGCATTTGTGGGTTCAGAGCATGCATGGCGTGTGTGCCAAATGCACTGTCAACACCTGTTCTATCCCCGGATGACATCCAGCACGCTGAGACAAAGGTGTCATTCTTTCTGCAAGATGCCTCACCAGACAGGCATTTAGCTGGAGTCCTGCACCTCTTCATGCCTTACTGTCTTGCTGTCCTTGTGAGGACTAAGTAATGCTACCCCTACCCTTAGCATTAACCTTAAGGCAGTTAACCAAGAAAAAAAACCTCCTCATTAGTCAAAATTCCAGGTTGCCCTGCCATCTTAGGGGCATTTGGTCCTCAGGAGTATAGCAATGCAAAACAAACACAGATAAACACACACATACACAGGTGTATTTAACAACTTAGGACAAGCTAGACACTCTTCGCACTGCAGACAGAAGGGACTTCCTCTAAACAAATCCTAGGTTGTTTAGTTAAACCAGGTAAAGCCTAAAAGAACACAGATACCTGTAATAAAAAAAATGACAGTTTTCGAGAAACTTAAAAGCTATACGTGTGAATGGCGCCACATGGGAAATTAAATAATATGACATAGAAGTTAACTTCAGGTTTTGGATTTCAGTCAAGGACGATTCCACAGAAAAGCACCAAAGTTTACGTCAAATCTCAAAGCAATGCATGTTGTTAACGTCTGTGTAACGTTTTAAAATGTGGGATCTCGCCTGTGCCACATAAAAAAAAAAATAAAACAACTGGACAACCTAGACAATGATTGTTTGTGCACTCTAACTTAACTTAATTTGTAAATTAACAAAATGGTAATAAAACTTTGGAGTTAATAAAGGATTTGTGTGCTTGTGAAGGCTACAGACTACAGTAAATAAATTGGATAAAATCTTGGTTCCAAACTAAGAACTTAGACAGCGGTCGGGGACATTGAGAAACTAATTATGAATCATCAAAATATACACAACTTCAGACCTTCTTGTAGTAAGGTTGCACAACTCATTCCAGTCCTCTGAGCAATGAAGTGGATGTGCCTATACACATTTTGTACCAGGGGTTGTGTAGTCATCTAGTCAACTACTAGTTGGCCTTGTGTGGAGTTTGAGCTTGAATATGGCGACGGACTGCTGGGGAGTTTTGGTCCATTCAGAAAGTCTTCACACTTTTTCACTTTTTCACATTTTTGTTAGGTTATGCTAAAATAAAAATAAATTTAAAAAACAAGCATTGCACTCAGTACCCCATAGTGAAACAGAAACTAAGTAATTATTGCAGCATCTGGGGCAATTGAAGCCTCAAGTTCTTTTGGGTTTCATGTCACACCTGGATTTGAGTATTGTCTGCCAGTCTTCTCTGGAAGGTTCTCCCATGTGATGACTGTTTTTCTGTATAGTGCTGCCTCACAGTGTGCTGTTGGAGACATGAACTCTGTTTTAAGGCTGTTTAAACATTGATTTTCTTGCTGCTGTTTATCAATGTTTAACTAAATTAATAAAACTGCCAAATGCAATGTAATGTAAAAACTGCCTTCTTTCTGTGACACCAGATGTTTGTTTTTGCTTCAGCCTTAATAGAAATGACTGATGGACTACTTAAAAAAACCTAGTCATGCAATAGCAAAGGATAGTCACGCATCTCCTAGTCTGCACTCCAAAATTGCCCAAAAAGTTTCATTACACTTTATTTCACTTTACTTGGCCGTCTAGAGCACTTACAAGTAATGTTTATCAAGCCATTCTGTCATGGTCAGTAATGATCAGTTTAAAATATCATTAAACGTTCGCATAAAGTTCAAAAGTGGATATCATCCTCGTTATTCTTCTAAAGAAATAGATCATTTTATTCTTGAAGAACGATCTGACGTCTCATCAAAAAACGTTCAGGACTTGTATGGAAGCATTCCAAGATGAATAAATAAAGCTGTTCTCACAAACAACTAACAAAGGAGGATGCTATATTTGAAATTCATTTTGCACGCTTTCTTTGACCGGCTTAAATACAACTCATGTATTGCACATAATATATTGCACATAATACGTAAAGCAACTCATACGTAAAGTTTACGTAGAGGAAAATGTGTTTCACTGAGTGTGAAAACAGCTAATAAGGTCGGTAATGAAGGAGAAACATTTGCATTTATGTGTATAACATGTTGCTAAAATACTTTCTAAAATACGGCCTGAAGTGGTTTGGTTCTTAAATGCATCATGCAGACCTCGGATGGTGGATAATCTACCTATCCAAATATGATCCTGATACTGCATGAAGCATAAGTGCATCCAGATATAAGATATAAGAGTATATAAGAGTATAAATGCTCTTTGAAGTTCTTTGACATTTTTTAAGTGGGGTGTAGAACAGATTGTACATCATCCACCTCGATCTGTAACCGGTTCGTTTTGGAGTTGCACAATGGAAATCTGTCATTTTCAGTGCTTCACAAAACGTGAGTAATCTTTTACTCCTCGCTCTGGCTGATGACCACCTTTCTATCACCATCATCATCCTAGCATTTCCCCGAAAACATAAACATTATAGAAATCAGCAAGCTAAAACAACCACCCCTAAGTTAGTGTTGTGGGTTCCATAAAATGATACTTATGAGCACGGGGGGGGGGGCGTTCCAGCACAGGCAAAAATGACTTTCCGCTAAATTCAACTAAGCTAAGCTACCACCTTAAACCACTAGAAACACCTCTGGCTGCCAGCCAGTTCAACTTGAAATGAGCGTAAACCAGTAATATAGCCGTGTTTTAGATTTGATCTCTCTATTAATCCCTGGATTTTTCTTGAATATACAATTCCCCTCATCTGCCATTTCACGCTTTTGTTTTTTCTTTGTGATACTGCAAGACTGCGTGAGGCATCACAAGCCCTTAATTAGGTCTGGGTGTGGTCAAACGAGCTGCAGTAAACGGACGGCAAGCTGTCAACGCTGATGGCATCAGACAGCAAACTCAGTCCCGTATCCTCTAAGAACCCTGTAATCTGCATGACCTATTGACTAATTAACAACGGACGGCTATTAACAATAGATCAATTGAGAGCACATTAACCTTTACGTGGGGTTCCTTCAGGACCCAAGAGTAACCACGCATAAATAATACAGCATGAGAGGGAGGAATGTGATAGAGATGATTCAATATTGAGGATATTTATTAGTTACTGATACTCTGTAAGCTGTCCCCCAGTTACAGAGCATAAGCATGGTATTCTTCCATCTTTACCAAGCTTTTTGTTTTCTTCGGCCAACCTGAACTCGCTGCCAAGTCTGGGCATTCAGCTGGTGGAGTGCAATTCACCCCTCGTCCATTAGTCAGACTCAGGACTATCCACACTGCTAATGGTAACACACATGCTAGAAGTATTAAGTTTTAAGGCTGATCTGGGGTTGGTCAGTAAATAATTCACTGATATCAGTTTCAGGAAATACACAGTAGCCTCTAAAGTCTAAAGAGGTGCTTTATTGAATCATTTGGAAGGTCATCAAAATTTGAACGATTTCTAAAGATTTGAGATGGTTTTGCATAAAGGCCAGTAACTGTAGTCATTTCGTGAAAGCTGTAGTAAGAGTAAGGCATACTGCAGCTTAAGCTACATTCACACATCAAGATCAAGCTCATACCACTTTCCACTCAGATCCGGATCCAGATCCAGTACTATGGTCAGATCACGGGACCTCCACAGACCAGTTACTGTCGGTGGTGGACTGAAAACGTCCAGCCACCAGCATCCTGTGAGCACTGATGGAGGATTAGAGGATGACTAACACGACTGTGCAAACATCTACAAGGTGGAGTAGCATGGCAGATGTGTCTAATAACAATTAACAAGCAAAGTTCCGAACAACAATCTAATCATACACACGTAACACAACCAACGTCAAGCTACGAAATCAAACAAACACAGGGAAAATCACAAACAAAGCATGGCCCTTTTCCACACAATCAGAGCCACATCGTCTCGCTGGCTGAGAAATGTCATGCGATTAAAATGTGTTTTAAGGCTAGATTTCAAAATGGCAACAGATCGTAAAGAGCACATTACTAGCGGGAGACTATTCCATACTGCATAGAGCGAGGAATACATAATATTCAGCGATATAAGCTACCTGTAATGGACTGCAGGTTCCATCAACTGCATAACATAAGCAGGAGCAATTCCCTTAAACAAGCCTTAAAGCAAATAATAACATTTTAAACTGAACTCTTTATATCACCAGGTGCAAACCTGGTGAAAACAATAGTGGCCCCAACACTGATCCCTGCAGGACACCATACTTCATAGCCGACACTGGAGAAATACGATGACCAATACTAACTAAATCTATCATGCAGACAAACTTAACAACCGCTTGTAACCCTAAATTACACTTGTAATCTCAAATCGAACAATATCAGAGGAGCCCATTCACCAACATCCATAGCCATTGTCAAATCATGTCAAACTTTAAGAACACTTAAAAGATAGGGTCTAAATCCTGATTGAAAACCTCAAGGATGTCACTTCTTTTTGAGAAATTAAGTAGTCCCGTAATTCCAAAACATTTTAACCATTAAAATTTTCACCATTTTCCCCAAAATGTTATATTTTTCCTACTATTGGAAAACACGCCGTAATATCACACAAGCATTATCTGCACCCTATGCTTCGTTGAGCTTGAAACTTGGCATATTGTTGCTAAATGAACTGTTTTTGCTGTGTCCATTTTCCAGTTGAGGCTGTCTTGATCTCAAAATAATGAACGAAACCATGAAGGTCAACAAAATTAATACATTTTCATTTATTTCAAAATTTTAAATACTAAAGAAAAATAATATTTTTATATAACAGAGTTCCTCTTTTAAATCATTTAAATATTTTAATCTATTAATATAAACTATGTTACTAACAGAACTTCCCCCTTGCAAACTCAAAAATGGTTTGTCCCAAAGCCACGTGACCAGCTTTACGTGATGTCATTTTCCTCTGTGGAGGACATATCGTACACACTTTGATCTGTGTCCTCTTATTTTGTTCGATATTTTGTCTATTTTTAATTCTGTTTTTTCAATTATTTTAATTCAAGTATATGTTCAAATTTGACATCAATCTGTTCAAGAAATGACGTGGTCAGCCAGGTAAGGCCAGGCAAGGTCTTCCACTGAAGTTATGGGTCAAAATAGGAAAATTATCAAATAAGTTACCTAGTAACAGTCTACATTAAAAGTTATCATTATTACATCATTACCATTATCAGTCTACGCGTCACAACGCATGTTATTCATACTGGCACACTTTTGCTTTCTCCCTTAGCAACACATTTTTAAAAATTCAATAGTTTTAAACAGATGTGAGCAGCTGAGAAACAGTGGAGATACAGGGCTTGTCGGGATGCTGATCCTGCAAGAAGGTTTGAATGTTTTAATGTATGAATTAAAACCACTTGTTCCAACACTTTACCCGTTACCTCTGATCAGTGGGAATGTTTAATCTGCACTTTGTGAAACATGTTCCTGTTGCTTGTTTTTTGTCGTTTGTTTTTTGTTGTTTGTTTTGCTTGTTAGTCAATTTAAAATTCGAATATTTTGTATGAATTTACTTTGTTTTCATTGAAAGTTTCAACTGAATTTTGTGCTTCTGTCGTGAAATAAACCTAGTGCTGATAGTTAATAATGTGTCCAGTCAGCTGAGTGACTTTAATTGTCAGCTATGTTACACCTCATTTTTTCTAATTTAAAATAACTAAAATGGTGCTTCTGATACCTTTTAAAGCATACCGCACATCTATACTATTTGGAGTTTTGCACAACTGTACAAATGACCTGTATGGCAGTTTTATTATAAAAAATATTCCATAATGACAGGGCTGAACATATCACATGTAAAAAACAATTCTTAAAATTATTTTTTAAATATAATTTTATATATGGTATAATGGACTAAAGAGCCCTTAAACTTAAAGTGCAGGATTTAATCAAATATCTGTGATGACGTGCAGTTTGTCCATAACATAATTGACAAACTAAGTAGTGAAAACATCCTTTTCTGAAAAAAAGGTAAAAGTCTCAGGCCACTATTAGACTTTAGAGGGTATGATGGCTATAGGTGATATACTGTTAATGCCCAAATTTCAAACCTGGACGTTTCACTCCATCCAGTGACTCATTTGTATTAATTCCAATCTTTGTGAGCTTTAGCATATTTTCGACTCTTTGCCCTGTTCTGCTTCCAAAAAAGTTTTTTTTGGCTACAAACCCAAAAGGCCTTTCCTGATCGAGCATTTTTGGACTATAGAAGGGTCAAGACATTGCCACTGTAGCCTAGAGAAGCTGTTTTTCTGTTTATTTGTTACATTTTTAATACTATACACAAATTACTTTAAAAACTTGAACCACTGATTGTTGTATCGATAGAGAAGACTTTTTGGTGACATGAAATGTACCCCAAATTATAGAATGACCCACTTTATATACAGTATGCCGCAAAAGTCTTAAAGTCTTTATGACATTCTTCTTATTCTTTATTTACATTTTAGTGGTCGCTGGATCAGACACAGGAATGCTGCTGGAGTTTTAAAACACGGTTCTTCCAGTGTGTACTCCGTTACAGACTTTCACCTTAACCTGGGTCAAGATTTCACATACATAAATTGAAATGTGACATAAACAACACGAGATACACATGTCTAAGATCTCGTGTCCCAAGACAATCGGTTACCTTCGGTTTATTTTGGCTAAATTATCATTTTTTGCAGAAAAGGGGTCTAAAAAAATCCATGCATACGACTATATTACATATTTTCATATATTATGGGACTGTGGTAGCCTAGTGGTTAAGGTACTGGACTCTGGACCAGAAAGTCCAGGGTTCAAATCCCACCTCTGCCAAGCTGCCACAGTTGGGTCCT
>JAUZST010043404.1:0-53145 GCA_034779995.1 Parotocinclus haroldoi
ATATAATAGGATTTGTTTCGGTACTTTAGGATTTGGTCCGAATAAGCGGCTGGTCCCATTAACCGGATTCGACTGTAACTGGTACAATATTACAATCCAAGCAGTTGTGAGTCACGGACCTTGGTCTATGACCCAAAAGCTGCAGCTTGGCAGAGGTGGGATTTAAACCCTGGACCTTCTAGACCAGAGTCCAGTACCTTAACCACTGTTAACACTATGAATATCACAGCTATTCATATGTGGACTTGCTGTTCCTGTGGCACAGCTGTAAATTATTATACTACTGACCAAAAGACCCAGGGTTCAGTAATTCTCATGCAGATTGTATTTTATTACCTAGTTGCTATGCATTGTCGGACCTACGAAACTCAGTCACAATGCTAGTCTTCTTTCATAAGTCACATAATGAATTTTAACGTCACTTTTAGCATCAGTGTTTTTGCTGAAAGAAAAAAATGTGCTAAAATGTATTCTTGAGATTGCTGTTTGACAGTACACTCTCCATTCTCAACAAATGTCACCGGATCAGGTTTAGACATTTTCGGAGTATTTATACTTGACTAATTCTTCCAGCCAGGCTATTTGACAACATCTGAAAAACTGCAGCCCACTAGAAGTGGTTCATGAAATGATTACTTAATGCCATTCTAGTAAGTTATCTTGCGCTTTGCTCTGTTCTCTGCTTAGTGCATTTTGTTTTGTTATTCCTTTGGCCCATTCCAAACAGCCTGTCAGGTTTGTTTCACAGTTTATTTCATGTTCTGCTAACTCATACCAAAGGCAACGGAAACAGACTAAAGATAATCCCACTGGTGATTCCTGAGAACGAACAGAACACCGCACACACAATTTGTGTTTTTCTATCATGGTGGGAACGTCCCTTTGAAGTAACGTTAGTGTAGCTTTACAATATTAGGCCTACACCTAATCCTGCTTAAAGTTATAGTCAAAGTTTGTTGAGTGAATTCTCTCATTTAGTGTCTAGATTTTACATTAATAGTTAGTTACAGCTTTCAGGGCTGATAGGAGTGTGCAATATACAAGTATCACAGCAGAAGGAACTTGTTTTGTTGATTATCTAAGATAATATTACATAATTGCAGCACTAATGAAGATTGGACATACATATCTAGGTATCTGAAGGGTTTAAGCACAGTGTGATTAGCGTCAGCCCGTTACTAAGGGCTTAAAATAGAGTATACATTCCTGCAGTCTATATAGACCGTGATGGGTACTGTGGCCTGGGTAGTTCTGAGCTGCCAAGTGACCTTCAAATTGGCGCTGTCAAAGGCAATGACTTTCCAGTAAACCACCGCATTTCTGATTTAGTTTTTCTGAATTTGCTGCCTCGGTCAAATGTTAATTTCGTTTGTGAATTGGAAAGGTTGAACAGCGACGACAGCTTCAGTCTCAAACCAGACTCAAAATATGGGGGTCATAAGCATGGCCTACGCTAAATGTGCACTGTGTGCTGGACGTAATAATGGCGATATGCATATTACATCATTCTATGCAATATTTCTCTTCATTATTGGCTCCAAGTTTAGTGGGAGAACTTGCCCAGAATTAGACACTGACCTCAAGCATTCAGCGTTATTGGCACCAATTGGAATGGTGACCGCGAGCCACGCCGTGGCATCAGAGTAGCGATTCACTTTTTCCCCTAGCATTCCTTCCCCATTCAAAATGCCACTACACATATCGGAGTCAGTGTTTTTGTTTCTGTCTCTTGTTGCCGCCTCTGCCCCGTCTGATTCACGAGTTCGTTCCCGTAAAGGCTTCGGATATTTGTGTTTGCCTTTCCAGTTTGTAGTAGCACAAAAAAAAAATTTCAGGGCAAAAGTTTACCTGGGCCAAAGACAATCCAGAACAGTCCAGGAACGATTTCTAAACAACTGAATGTACCCCAAGCATCTATAGTACAGTACATCGGCATCCAGTTGCAAAGATCTTGCGAATCCACAGGAAGGAAGAATACAGATATTTACTCTCAGAGCCAGAGCGAGATTTAGGATTTTTTTAAAATTCTAGAACGTGTAAATTAGCGACCGGCATAAACTCCGTGGAGGCCGCATGACCTCTGTATATTTTTTTAAATGCGCGTGTCCGTTGGCAAGGGGAGGAGCGTATAGGTTCAGTAGCACACTTTGTGCATTGTAAAGTGGATGGAAACGCAAGTGAGTTCTACCTCATGCTTACCAGGCAATTAATTATTGCATTTCCTGTTGTGGTCGTCTGGGAAGTGTGAGGTCACGGGGGAAATGGTTTGTAGTCCAAATTCCGTAGAAGGTGTACTTTGTGTAAAGGGCATTACCAGGCTTACAGGTAGGAACAAGAGGAAATTGTTCAGGGAACAATCATTAAGGGCAGGAGACAGACAGACAGTCAACATCTAGGAATTTATGACAGGGTTTTTTAGGTGCTGCTTTATTACCGGACTTTATTGTGTGCCGTACAGCATGTTCTGTGAGCATCAGCCTAATTGTCTGGTCTGCTGGTTTAAGCTCCTGGGTTTGTGTTTGTTTGTTTTCATTTATGAGCAGCTTCAGATCACAATGCTAAATGGCTATAGAGTTCATATAGTTACTTTATATTTGCTTATTCCATGCAAGCCATTGGCAACTGTGTCAAGGGGAAACACTCTCAGAAGACCCTGAGAGGAACCTGGAACCACTCGGGAGAACTATCTTCTCTGGTTGATAAATAAACAAAATACAGAACAATATCGGAGGAGTGCCTTCTGATCATCTTCCTGTATTAATGAACCAGAATCGTATTCAAAAGCCAAGTCTGATTTGAATTGAAGAAAAGGACTAAGGGTTAGTTAATGTTCGCCTGTCAAACATCCAGACTGTAATGACATTTTACATCTGTTGCAAGACTGGCACAGTACTTCAGTAACAAAAAGCTAACAGCAACAAAGTGATTTAAGTGGTCTGTGCATCACATTAATCATAGCTTCGTTATGGGTAACATCTACTTGGACTAAGTATTGGCTAGTTCTCAGAACACTGATTAAATTCACATATTACGCACTCTATAAAGTCTATAAAGACTTCGTCAGGTCATTTTCTTACATACGGTTAAACACAGCCTGTGCTTCTGTTCGCACGTCAACAGCTTATTAGAAGCCAAAGTCACTCTAATAGCTGCTTTTATAAGTCAATCCTGTGGATGTATTTTTGTAACGTTCTGGAGCTCTTCAAAGCGAGACAGATCCTGTTAAAAAAGGTAATGGAAAGAAGACAGGGAAAGGTAAACAAACAAGAAAACACAGTCGTACACAGATTGGGCACTTCCTTAGCAACAAGACCGTAAATGACATGTACAGAACTGTGCAAAAGTCTTAGGCCAATATAAGATTAGCTATACCATTTTTTGAAATGGATTCCACAAGTCTTCTGTCACATTGGGTGCCAAACTTTTTCGTTGGAGCCCCAACTACAAGTATCTAAGAAAAAGCTGAACCCAGGACCACCCAGCCCGTCTACACACAGACTGAAAGAATAAAGTGATTTGTTGCAAATCTTTATTGGCAAAAATGTAGCAAATTATAGCTTTTGTCCTTTACTCTTGGGTTGTCTTGTAGGTCTTCCCCCTTTTTTCATTTTGTCTCCTGTCCTCTTGTCAAGATAGCTAAAAATCAAACCATATATTTTTAAGTTATTGTATATAACATTTTTTTTTTGCAAATTGTATTTTGACAAATCAGAGAATCTCAGACTATGCGAACCCTTGCACCCCCCCCCCCCCCCCGTGATGTTCAGGATGCATAGCCCAGGCTAGGGAACTGTAATTGTGCTGGATTCAGCTAATATAGGTTTTATTGAAGGAGATAGTCGTAGTGTTCATTTCCCGGCCTGTAATGGGAGCAGCTAAAAAGTTCATACTGTACTGGGCAGAAGTCCATGGTGGTTACTCGTTCTGCTCAAGGGATCCATGCGGAACCTCGGCCCTAATGGCTCCAGCAGCGAAAGTATGCAAAAAACGGCTTCTGCTACTCTCATTAGGAGGGTTGCTGCCCGGGGAGGCGGAAGATGTTCTCGTTTTCTAGAGAGATGCACGTATTTCTGGAAAATAAGTCATTTCTCTTTGAGAACAATTTCTGAAGACAGCAGACGGAAATGAGGTTATTAACTAGGTGATGAGTGCCGCTTTGTGTGTGCTTTTGTATTTAGCCAGGGAGAGTTGAGAGGTCTAATTCAATAACACAAATTAAACCTTTGGTTTATTCCACATTCTGTGTGAGACGTCGTAGATGACTGTTTTGTTAAGCTCATTCTGCTAGGTCTATAACACTCTATGAGTGCCCTGGGGTTTGGAGTCCAGCTGTCTCTGTATTGTATTTCGGTCTAAAAAAATAAAGCATTAAATTAGAGAGCCTGTGGTGCTGAGAACTGAAGTCACGCTTTGTTACCTTCTTTTGTATGTTGTCCAGCTGCTAACTGAACAAATTTCGGGCATGAAATGTATGAGAGCAGATTTATTGTTTTTTTGTGCCTCATAATAGTTCTGTTCTCGGTGACAAAACAAAACACCAAGATTGAGTTGAGTTAAATGATACTGTATGTATGAATGTAATGATGTAGCTGATTACGATATTAGCCTCTAGCCTGGATACAAGATGAGAGATGGTCGGGCTTAGGGCTGAGGCATATAGGTTTAGTATGTTGTAGCAATAGATCCTTGCTGTGTTCAAACGAGCGTTATCCTGCTGATAAAAATGTCAAGTGGAAGCATATGACAGGCAGCGTGTGGCAATAGGATGTCCTGGAAAGATTGCTGAGTTGTTAGTGTCCCTCATATCACTATTGGGGGTGACCCGGACCCATTACGGCAGCACTTGGGGCAGTGTGTTGCTCTACAGAAAAAGCAAGATTGAAGTGCTCACCACAAAGCCTCCAAACTTGATCCAGACTGTCGTCGGATCCCAAACCGAACCTGGATTTGTCGCTAAAGATGATACGGTTCCAGTCCTTGGCAGTCCAGGTTCAGTCAGGTTCTGAAAGTGAAGGCAGTTTCTACCTGGGTGCATTACGTTTTTGTCAGTGAGAGTACATGAACTGAATAAACACTACAACAGTGCGTGAAAGTGACCTACATGGTTATGTCTGAAAGTTTTCCACTGACGCCGAGCCATTGCAGATGCATTCTCATTTAAATGTTGAGAATAGTTATTAGTCACAGCTATCTCTCTCGTTCTGACTCTGATGCCTGCCTCTCCTGCTGCGTTCTCTGTCAGTCCTCCAAGCAATGATTCAAGTTTTCTTCAGTGCGAAACAGGGTAAAAACTCAGCTTTGTGCAAGGAAACCACATTACGCTAACAACTATTCAATATGTCGTTCGCCATTGGGTGTTTCATTGTGACATGAGTACAAGAAATCCACATGAAGAAGTGGGAGGACACAAAGAACAGACCTGAGGTGGAACACTCAGCTGTTCGAATATAACATTGGTAGTGTTATATAGTAATTATGCTTAAAAATGTGTCCCTTTCTTCTTATCACACAAGAGGCACAGCAGTAGATGTTCTGGCATAGCAAATGCTTAGAGTTCTCTTATACCATGGTGATTACCACGTGATTGCTGAACATCTCGTTTCAGAACTATGTTGGCGTGCAGCAACTCGAACATTAAAACCCGATCCATGAACCTGATGGCAAACTATTCTGGATGTTGCCAGCAGGCAGAAGATTTGAATGCATGCGATCATGTTTGGGAATGTTGCTTGTTCTGTGATACTTTAGTGCATTTTCAACTATAAAGTGTACAGGACGTGTGGGAACGTTTCTGGGATTTAAAATTACACAGGCCTGAAGCGTGACCCATGAGATTGAAAACATGTGGCCTGGGAGATAGATGAGACCTGGGTTTCCGTCCTGTCTTTCTTTGAGACGGCTGAAAGTGGTTGAGTAAGACGGCAATATATTCTGAAAGGTCTGTGATCATTAAGAAGCACCACAGTAACAATGGTGGAGCATTGCAGCTGTAGTGAGGAAAGGTCCGGCTCGTGCTTTGGAGTTTCGTGGGCCATCGGTGAGTAATCAGCATGGAGCGCAGATAGTATGCATGGATAATCCTCATGGGTGCCATCTTCATTTCAGCACACTGAAAAAACAGACTCCCTAGCGGGATAGAGGTATGGAGCACTGTCACGCTGTGTATGGAGTAAAACTCAAATTAGTTGCCCCTCTGGTTCAATCAATCACCATCACTAAAATATCCAGTGATGACCTTAGCCAGTTCCATATGGGTGAATGAGAGGGGAAGAGTTTTCCATTTGCTTTGTTTTAAAAATCTGGCATTTTAGATACACGTCTCGTCGTAGTTTAATTTAAAGATATTTCCTGAAATGTTCTCTCATGAAGCTGAGGTCATTCAAGGGGTGGTTGTTGGTGTTTCTCCTGTTTATGGTGTTCATTGACAGGAGAGTGGCGAGGAAGATTTGTTAAATGCTGTTGTGTTTTTAGCATGAGGTGAGGTGTACCTTGAACATGCAATTGAGTAATCACTGGGATGAGAATCGGCACCCTCAAGTCACATGCTGCTGGGCTCCACAATTTTGGAGACCTTTTTTACCACTGATATATTCTGTTTGAAGGGATTGTTGGTATTCAATAACGATAGAAAAAAATCTGACTCCTCATTACACCGAGACCGAGACGAGGCCGAGTCCAAATGAGGTCGGCTGGACTAGAGTACTACAATGCTAGCTGTGTTCTCACACTGCGCATCACAGAGAGCAGACTTGCCTTTTGCCTTTTAAGAGTCCTCAGTTTCTATTGTTAAGCCAGTGTTCCCATCCTGACCGTGTTCTCTCTGTCTGCTAGTCCAGACCTAATGCAGCTCTCTGAGTATGAACAATGCCATTACTGTCTTTACTGTCAAGCAGCACCAGAGCACAGATGTCTGTGTTTATGTATACAGAAAGGGGTAGTTCCTAAGATTTACCAGCTGTCCCAATGACATATATGAACACCAATCTAAAAAAGCTGGTTGGTAACTGTGGGGAAAGTGAAGAGAAGCAGCAAATTGACAACAATGGACATTGGGGTTGACAACGTACGAGAAAGCTGATTTGTATCAGCTGATTTGGTTTCAAGAGTTGTCCAACTTTGTAATACACTTTTGGTGTGTTTTAACCGCTTTCACCAGTTAAACAAGTGAGTTTCAAGCATAATGCAGTCCATTAAGATGGACACAAAAGTGAGTACACCCCTCACATTTGTAAAAGAAATGTCTTTATATTGCTTGACGGGGTTTAGGTTAGGTGACTATAAATGTAAAAATAACCACACAATAGACTGTTTTCCAGGAAATGCTTTTCATCTAAAAAAAAAGTACTGCACTCAAATCACATAATCTGCTGGAACAATCACCCAGTCTGATGTTTTGTACATGGTTCACAGACAGAGCAGCATGCAGTAGCTATTATGCTAATGATGGTAGTGAGGACTTACAAAAAAAAACTCAGTTTTGAACGATATCCTACCAAGTGTCTTTGCTCTGTGTGCGTGATTGTTAGGAGGAGATTTTGTCCAAATGTATGGAAAACGCAGAATAGGACCCTTCATTCCGTCAAACACTGAGTGACCTGCCATAATGATGTACGCAAACACACGACATCATCGTCTGGGACTTCCAAACATCAGCCCCAGTCCCTTTGGCCAGAAGCCCATCTTGGACCGAACAGGTATGAAAGTGAATTAATTCAAAGAATGAGAGATTAAAATAAAGTCAATGGTAACGCTTAAAAATAATTCCCATCTGGTCAGCTGATTGTGTTTTGCAAGTTTGCGCAAGTCTTAGATTGGCTTTCCAGCCAGTACAGAAGAGTGTCACCAGGTGGCAGTGCTGCTGTGCTGGCTGTGCCCTCTAATGGATGCTTAGATCCAAGCTGGAACGTTAGTTAGCGCCAGTGACTAATTAAATATGTCCAGCGATGAGAGTTGTAGTGGAAACAAGAACTGGGTTAGAGCCATGAATGTTTTTTTATTGCTGTCTCTCCCTGTGCACTGTGATGGGAGAACGGTTAAGTTTTTACAGGCACAAGCTCGGAATGGTCGATGGGCTGTGTAGGTAACAGACTAGGCTTCTGAGAGAGCTCTCACGTCTGCAATAAATGTTGTTTATCCTGCTTTGGCAGCAAGGTATTTTACCCCCTTGCGAGCCAGATTGGGATAAGGCTAAAAAATGTTTTATTGAAATGCTTTTTCAGTTTTTCTCTTTGGTTACTCTGGTGCGCTTTGGTTAATCTTGAAAAGGACTTTCCGCAGTGAAAACGAGGCATCAGTCGAATCAGGCAGGGAGAGAATATTTATAACTTCTCTTGCATACACACACACACACACACACACACACACACACACACTTGTAAAAGTCTGGTAAAACCATCAAGACCTCCGAGATATCTATACTTCCTCTCCTCCACCTCTCTCTACCCGTAAATCTTTTGAATTACACTAACAAAGCTGAAGAGCAAAGAACAAAAATAAAACCCCTTCAGAATCCTTTCTAAAACTTATATACATCATTATGATAAAGGAAGCTTATGATCTTTTACTGGACTGAGGAATGTATTGTGTGGTTTTAAGATAAGACGAGACATGTCGTATGCTACAGCAACAAGACAGAAGAACAGAAGAAACATTGTTGACACTCACCAAGCAGCAAGGGACATTTGTCCCTCACCTTTAAATGGACGCCGCATGCAACTGAAACAACTCAAGAGCAGCCACATTTGTGTGACGTCCCAACTCTTGTCTCTGTAGAGTAGAGACACCTGCTGGTTTGCCTGGAAAGTGCATTTACACGTGAAATCCAAGATGGCGGACGCAATTTACTTTGGGGAACATGGCGTTGGAGGTCCCAAAGTTTGCATGGCTTGTGCGTCATTAGGGGAACCTCAACAAAGTTTAATATCACATTTTGTCCGAATGATGCAGTGTTATAGAAGGTTAAAGTCTGTAAACTCTGCTGAAAACTGTAAAGACATATGCAGCATATTCTTCTTCTTATTAGCGTGTTGGTCCAAGTTGGTTTCTACTGGTTGGTGCGGGTCTGGTTATGGTTTAGCTGATAAACTTGCACAACATGTGCTTTTCATTACTGTTTTTTTTAGCATGGACATGGCAACCACTCGTGACACTATTCGAGTATCTTCATTCCTACCACTGAGATCTAAGCTCATAAAAGACGCTGACCTGTAAAAGTGGTCATTTTCTGCAAATTTGCCCAATCCTGATCTCGTATACCTTGATATTAACACATGGGATCCTTATTTTCTTAGTCAAGTCCAGTTGTTATGGCTGTTGCCCTTTTGCAAATTACATAACGCAGAAACAAGTCCATTAAATGACTCCTGGTTTTGCTAAACCTGGCAAAAACTATGGCCTCACCCAACCCCTTTTGGATGCTATAATTTCAAGAAAACATGACACCAGTGAGAGAATCACTTTGTATACTGTACACAAGTCAACCATGTTCGCATGGAGAAAATAGTAGTATGTATTGCGGCATGTGTGGGTGTGGGTTGTAGTTTGAGTCAGAACAACCATTACACTTTGATTTCACGAAGCAATGCATGAGCTGGTGAGTGGCTCTCAGACAAGCAAGCTTTGTGTGCGGACTGTACAGGATCAATTAGAACAGCATGAGCTTTCCAGAGTGTGTTATGTCAATTACAGCGTACATAAAGCTACGTGTGGGTGTTTAAGTGATAAGCGGTTTGCGTGAGTTGCACGGCGAGGAAATCAAGGCACCTGCCGTCTTATTTCTTCAACCCACACAAACACTAGGAATAGCTCTCTGATGTCGGAACCTAAAGAATATGGATAAGTGCTATAAACAGCTTAGCGCATAAGCGTTCAGGGCAACTGCGGGTAACCTCGGAGGCGGTCAACCGCCCACTATAGCAACAACCTGTATGGTATGAGAGAAGTGACATTTTCTGTACATGAAACTGAATTCAGTCCAGGTCATCATGCTGGTACTGTGAGCCGACTTTCACAAGCCGGCTAGAAAAGGCGCACAGATTGATTGCTCGTTTTAAAAATTTTTTATTATTATTATTTGTTTATAGCAGACTTGCTAACTTTAATTCCAACTGATCAGGTGAATTCCTGTCACCCTGTCAAACTAGCTCATCTGCTTTAAACTAGGAGTTGCTGTTATATTCTTCTGGCTGTTATATTCTTCCACATATTTTGAATAATATTTTGATAGCCTTAATTCCATTTAAGCAGATAGCCATGATGGTTGGGAACTAACAGGTTGTGAAAGTGTGCCCATCGTTCACATACTGAAAATTCAGCGCACATATTGTATTTGGTTTCCTGCTGATGGAAGGAATTTGGTTCAATAGCCATGAAAAATAAACAGCTTTAGACACACTGTCCTGGCTCATGATCAGGTATTTTATGACCGCACCAATTTTATTAAATTGTGGCCATGACAAGGAATGGTTCAAACCATTTTAGGTCATTCTGTCCGTCACATTAAGCCTTATTTCATTTGCGTCTCCTTAAAGGCTTATCCTATTAAATCTTCAAGGACCAAACATGGAAATTCAAAGCTTATTTGCAGAGGTGCTTGAGTACGGTGGATAAGCCTGGGCAGAGTTATGGCCTTAATGATTTGAGGTGCGAGGTGTTCATGAGGCATGTTTCAACTGGCGCAGGGTAACACTGCGTGGCCTTGTAATGCCTCGCTGAGGTGAGCCAGCTGTGCACTGGAGATAATGGGAAGGAAGTCCACTCATACTCACTCAAGGTAATGTATGCGTATGAATAGGGGAAGATGTGTGTGGGTGGCAGAGGAACTGAGAAAGACGCGTCTGTGAATGATTTTGGTCAGCCCAGTCAGTTTGAACGATTAATATTATAGCACGAGCATTTAAGGAAATAACTAACCCAGTGTTGTAGTCCCATCCCACACAAGTCCTACCTATTAGAAAGTATTCCCCTGCACTGTTTTGTTGTTATTTGTGATTTAGTCACTGGTGTTACAGTGTATAAACAATATTATATTCAATATCCATACTTATTATTCTTCAGCGATCTGAAGTCTGTGTTGTTGGATTTGGAGAAAATCACCCTAAGCCAAGAGGCAAGGCAGCGTTGTTGGATGCTGGCGGTAATTTGGACACCTGCTTTCTCCTAATGGTGATTCTTCTGTAGTGAGCCCGAGGCTACTGATGAATGATTTAATTGGCAGGGAAAGTATAATCTGCGGGTCAGCCTCAAGTCTGCCACCAGGGATTCCCCTGTCCAATCGTGCCCTTCATCAAGCATTCATGCCGGCAATCTGTCGCAGGCATCTTTCTTAGGAAACGATGGGACACTGTAGGCGTTTTGAAATGAAAACGCTGTTTGTTTTTCTATTTACTTTTTTTTTTTAGCAATCTTTCTTTTCTAGTCCAAAGCTGTTGAGCAACATTACGAAAGCTCTCTCTTGCAATCTCTCTATCTATTTCTCTCTCTCTTGCTTTCTTTCTCTGTGTAACGATTGCATCAGTGTCTTTGTTTTATTGTCCTGAGCCGCAGCCTGTTGGGAGGAGTGTGGAGACAGGGAGATAGAATCTCATACCAAGACCAGTCATTTTACCGTGACATAATTGAATATATTCTTACCTTTGTGCTTGGAAGCCGACATTAATATTAAAAGCCTAGTGCTGAATATTTCTGGCAATTATATTAACATGGAAGCATGTCTTATTGGATAGATAAAACGCAAATGTAGTGCATCCGAAATATAATAAATGATAATGTTTTGAAAGCATTAAATATTAAACATTAAACGATTGGGAGTAGGTAGTACCAAAAGGCACATCGCCTTAAAAATCCCCGTATCTCTAATTATGAGATTTAAAATGTGCCCTTCCCCCAGTTCCTTCTCATTATGGTCTGGCACTGACCCTGTTTGCCCAATAACACACTTAATATTCCAGCATTCATGATGTTACTTGACCTCAAGTCTGTGTTGTTGGAATCGAAGAACAGCCTACACGCCTCCGCTGCTAATCTTCGAAACCAAGAGCGACTGATGAAGCACTTCTGCGTCCCACACGCCATCGAAATCAGTGTCTCACCGTGTTACCTTCTCTTTATTGTGCCTCTTTTCATGCTCCTACGCACCCATGATGTGGCCAGAGGTCTTGTAGTAAAAGGTAGCTGAGAAATAAATGCTTATGTTGTTCAACCTCATTGTATCTTGTACAGCAATCGCAGTTTGCTGGTGTTAATACATCAGATATCTCTGTTTATCACATCACAGTCTTTCATTGCAACATATATTGCACCTGATTCTAATTCTGTGTTTGATTAGCTCTTATAATACATAGAGCTGTGAGACTCAGTTTGAATTGGTTCTACCACGGAAACTTTCCGTACAACCCACTTTCAGGATCGTTGCATTGATGGTAGTAAATAAAATCAAAAGAAGCCCAAAGATCTTTTGCAGTCTTGTTTTTGCATATGTAACGAAACAGAAGTTTATATTAATGCGAGCTTTTCTATATATAAAGCCACTGCTAACAAATGTGTAATATGAAGCATGCAGCTTATATAAATCAGATAACTGAGACCTTAAAATTGAGTCTGTCCACATAGTTATGACCATATGACTCATCAGGTTTTCATATTTGTGGTTACAAATATAGTGTATGTTCTGAAGTAGTGTTGTAGTTCTCGAGTTCAGTATGATCTTGTCTTGGCCATTTGGACTCAAAAGCTTTAGTCCAGACCAGCCTATTTTTTCTGCAAAATCTGGAATCCTTTTATATATGTTTTTTCCACCCTGGGATTGAACCCGGAACCTTCTTTCTGTGAGGCAGCGGTGCTACCCACCGAGCCCTCGTTCCTCCAGAAATATTACTCTCAAATAACCTGTCAATACATCATCGTTAAAGAGCATTATTAATCCCTGTCACTTTCTCTACCCTATCTGTTGCATTTATCTTTTTTTTTCTAATTGATCTCCCCTCTATTTTTTGCAACATGGCAGGTCCAACCATGAGAACTGGGTCAATTCCAAGCATAGTCCTATTGATTCCCTGACAAGATTATATTCCCAAGATGATGATCGATCCTGCACTGGGGATTGATTGATCGTGATTTACGTCCTACAGGGACAGAGGCCATTCGGGCTGTGCTATCTCGGTTCAGAATCACCAAACCTGACCTATATGCTAGAAAGGCTTTGGTTAAAAAAAAGAAGCATATATGTACAGTATAGAGTTTGGGACTTCAAATCTGCTTTTACTAGTGAGTGGGTGAGACTTGTAAGTCGGTAACAGACTACTTCTGCAATTCCCAGAGCTATATTTAATATTTACATTTATATTTTATGGGAATTTATCAAATGGCACATGCAGGCAATATGGATTCACAATCGAAGACATGATGTGCTGATGTGCAGTGCGCGTCTGTCTGTGATAAATCTTTTGATGAAGAGAGCAACTTCAGCTTTAAATTTGACCCAAATGTTCGAAGGTAAGCTAATTTTCAAGGAGTGTGCTAATTATAGTGTCTGTGTGTGTGTGTGTGTGTGTGTGTGTGTGTGTGTGTGTGTGTGTGTGTGTGTGTGTGTTTTTGGGGTTGTCAAGAAAGAAGAAGAATAGTATTGATCTATCATCAAGGAAGGTAGAAGGTCCTGGTCATTCAGTGGATAAGCTCCTTTTGTACACAGGTTTGACCTTGAGCGAAAGTAAGTCTCTCTGTTCTGTGTATTTTTCTCAGATGAGATCTGTTTTTTCTCTCTCGCATACCCTCCACGACATGCTAGACTGTCTCGCTCTCAAGCAGACAGTGCACGTAAAGAACCTAATCAAACTAATTAAAACACTGAATCCCGTGGGACGCGACATTTTCAACAAACAACTTCATTCGCTTTCTGCCCTGTTGATATTCTCTCTTCACTCTTACCATTGTCAAGTGGAAGCACCAAGGAATGACAGCAGCTCGGCTGCAATACAACCCAATGCAGGCTGGCAGAACGGTATTAGTGAGCGAGAGTGCAGAAGAACCTTTTTTATTCTTATATACATCTTTCAGATCTACACTCTCTTGGTTAGCTTTAACGACAAGGTTGTGTTTTGTATTTCCTGGCCGGAGTGATGTGTTGAACAGTTCAGGTTTTGGACACTGTGTAGACGGTAGCGTTCCAGTCGTAATTTTTTTGTGCTTACTGATCATTTGCACTTAGTTCTTTGCACCCTTTGTATTAACATTACAGAGGCATAAAAAGTGCGCGACTAGGGCAACGTCCATTTTGGGCAACGTTCTGCTTCTCAGAGCGGAAAGCGGTCGTTAAAAGGCACAGTGCACACCTGCACTTTGTTAGAGGAAATCAGAATTAGGCGACTGTAATGCATTACCCCCAAAATATGTCCAATATGTGTCCATGCATTTCTGCGTGGACTCTGTAAAGCCTAATATAAAAGACGAATTAATATTTTAATAGCGTTTCAAACAGTAAATCATTATGTACAGTTGTTATTGCTTTGTCTGCCTTTTTACATGGGACACAAACTGAACTTTGAAGCCAGCATTCAGTTGTTAAAACGAGTAAATGTAAATGTCAACGTAACAAAAAAGGCTTTAAGTAACTTTGATCAAGCTCTTTCTTTGTTAATTAACAGCGATGCTAGAAGTAGCAGGGGTAAAAAAAAAAATCCTATTACTGACAGCCTTGTGTGATTTATGAGTTAATATTGTGTTAGTTAATAGGTGTGTTTTATTTCCTAAACCTGATGCCCTGTAATCTGATCCTACTGTACGCAGTGTATCAAATTCTATTAGCTAAAGCAAGAGGCTCAGATGCTCATATAGAGAACTGCCACATTCAACATACTCTAGGAAACCAGAGAGACAAAGGAAAAGAAAGGAAGGCCAGCAGTCGGCTCATTCCTCAAGCAATGATCATCAATCAAACTGGTACTTCAATGGGAATGTATGGAGTCCAACGTGCCAGCAGGTCTGAGTGGAACCAGGTGCTGGATGATAAATTTCTAGGACAATTGCGTGGGTAGAAAGCTCAGTGTTGTGTTAAAGATGGCCAGCAAAGGTCCAAACAGCCTTTAGGCATATATCGTACTTGCCTGAGATCAATAAGTACAAATCATTGTGCGTTGTCAAATGGCATTGCACCTATTTATTGTGAGTGTTTATTTCGATGTATTGCTTTTCATTGTAAAAGCATCACTGTTGTTATGAAGCTACCAATTTCTTTGTCTTGCTTCTATTCATAGGCATAGGCAACTACAGTATTTGACTATTAATGTAAAGTAATTAACGTTAATTAATTACTTTAACATCAGTTCTCCCATGCAAGCAGCTCTGGCTCAAAGGTATGAGCCGGCTGCTGGAAACAATTCTGCTGGCTTGTTTTATTAATATCAGTGCAACAACGTGGAGGCTGCATGGCGCTGTTATGAGGCACTGAAAATGCACTGACGTCCCATACAGAGAATTCAGACTTTTCTGGCTCCTGTGTATTAACCGCGAACCGTGATGTTGTGTTGTTGCTGCTCTCTTTATTGTGCAATATGCAGTATAGATTATATATGGTCAACTTTTGCGCGATATGTCAAGTCACACCCTGCCCACTTGCACTGATATTGCAGATTTTACACATCCAGCCTTCATTCATCACGTCGGTTCCCTAGCAGATGGGACCCAAAAGGCTAACACCTCTCCAAACGGTGTGGTATTTCAAACCTGACCTAGTGGCTCAGCACTGTGAGTAAGTGAATAAGACACAATGCGGAATAATCAAGGAGAATAAAACGACCAACTTAAAAGACGGTTGTATGACTTTGTAAATACAAGATATTTATTAATATCTCACTGTAGATTCAGGGATGCCAAACGTATATGCACATGTAGTTTGTTTTGTTTGATTTATTAAAACAATTACATAAGTTAATAGTGTGGTAATAGTGTAGTAGTTGGGAGAGAAAATACGAAAAAAGTATGTTAAACAAAATGCAGTAATTTATAGACTGTAATAAGTGACAGATAATACAATGTTATGAAGAGTATAATAAAATAGGCAATATAAAACTATTTAATATAAGACAATGGTAATACCAATATCCTAAATCTTTTTTTTTTAAACTTTTTATTTGTGCGTAAACCAATATCCTAAATCTTAAACAATAATCTTGACTGTAGTTTGCTAAATGTAGAAGCTGTAGCCTGGTTCACACTGCTGCTTCAAAATATGTCAACTCAGCTATACTGCTCACAAAAAAAAGGGAATATAAATAAACATTAGTGAATAGTCAATAAATATCCCATAATAAATATCCCATTTTATTTACTGAGTGAAAATAGGTCAGGAAAACCTACAATAGCACAGCACTCCAGTTACAGTTCATGAACCATCCAGTAGATGGGGATATTGTCCTGCTGGTTTCTGACTCTTTGCTCGCTCGTACACGATCCTTTCGCATTCGGAGTTTAAAAGGCTACAAATCTACAAAAGTGTTGACCCTTTAACGACGTGACTGAACATTTTGCTTTGTAGTTCAGTACATATTCCTACATTAGAGTCCTTGTTGTGCAGTCGCTGGGCTGCAGGGGGTAGGAGTCATTTCATAACAAAACACAGCCTTAGATTTAAGGATTGCAATAAATAGCCTCTGCTGAAATAGAGCGGTGTATGCAAGACTCTCTAAATGTGGTCCTGAGCTTCCATGCGCCTGCTGTAGGGAGGTCTGAGCGGTTTTCCATCAATCTATGTAATGGCTGCTTGTGTGACACCCGTGTGAAGATATCCTGAGAGATTTAATGACTGTTGTCACTTTAAAGTCCTGCTTGACCCAGACCTTTTGAACCCACTGCTGTTTTTGAGGGGTGGATTCTATGATTGTTAGATTACCTGTAATATAGAGGTATGGAAAAATCACAAGACCACTGCAGTGAGCCAGGAGCAGTCACTCACTCTTGTCTATTTGTACTAGCTTTGTGTGGTTGAGTTTTGTTTAATTCTGGAAATCAAATTCCAAATAGAGCTAGTTATGCATTTCATGAAGAAACAACAACTGTGCTTGAAATGTGGCTCAGTCCCTGAACACTTTTAGCCCCCCGTGAGTTGTTTGGTGCCCGTGGCTCTCCTCCTTCGGTGGGGGGTTGTGCAATCAGCGAGAGATGTCATACGACTGGGGAATTGGACATACTGGATTGTAGAAAAGGGGGAAAAGCGACTGACAGGTATATAATGAGGCGCTTGGTTGGCACAGCTACCTTCCACCTTTGGGACTGGGCTCAAGCCAGCCATCCCCTGATGCTGCAACGGCGACCCCTGTCTGGCCGTGATAGACTTGCATCCCTTCCAGGACACATGCCAGCGCCTCTATATTTTAAGAAGATGCCAGACCCGCTGCGTGACCCTGTCCAGGAAAAGCTGGGATGAAAGAGGGAGATGATGAAACAATGTGCAAAACGTGCACAGCTTAGAAGGTCATTAAGTAGAATCAGATGCGCCTGTGCTGGAATTCACCAGGTAGTGCAGTGGAACTGCTGCTGATTTGATGAACCTTTGGAGTCGTAGCTTTATTTTTTGCCAGAGTTGAATGTTTGCTGGGATGTTCGTCAGACTCTTTATAGTCACATGGTAAAAATGAGCACAAAAATAGTAATAATGAGTGTCATAGAAGCTATAACGAAAGACATGCTGTGTTTCATGACCTGATCTCACAGGGTCGAGCACCCACGTAAAGCAAGGCTGATGATGGATGTGTCATTTTTTAAGTATATTGCCAGCTCTTAACAGGACACCTTGTGGTGCGTATTTTCTCTTCTGAATATGAGTTTCCAAAGGTTATCCTGCATATGAGGATGGATTTTTCTAGTACTTTCTGCTAAGTACATAATAAAAATCAATATTCCAATAGTAAACTTCAAACTCTGATTTATGGTTTAGAGAACGGCGCTGTCGGTGCGCTCTCCTCACAGCTTCAAAGCATGGTGGAGTCTCCATGTTCTCGCCGTCTCTGTGTGGGTTTCCTCCGGGTCAAACCCCGATCGCTATGAAGGTGGGCTGACGACAAATATTTGAGCACTGAAACCTATTTCTGTATCATGTGCTGTGTGAGAAAATGGGCATCCTCTTCCCTGCCCCCACTAAGCTCCAAACTAGTCTCGCTCCTGTTCATTTACTGGAGAGGAGCATTAACTCGTAGCCTCAGGGGAGAGCGGTGGTCTCATCTCCTTTATGCCACGTTAGAGGTAGAATCTTAATCTCTTATCTCTCTAATGTAACACTGATTTCTGAGCTTAAAGCCCAGCATCGAGCTTAATCCCTTTATGTTCGATGGCTGAGACGCAAAATCTCTCTCGGCGACCCAAAAAGTTGAGGAGTGAGCGAAAAAAGATGCTTTCCTGACGATCATCTGATTTAGGTTCAGTCTGTATTAGGAAAAAGAACAAGCATTTTGAGATTGCATACATTAAGCACAATCAGGCAGACAGCAGTAAGAGCGACTGTAAAATCTGTGCAGTGCATCTTAAAGCATACATCAAGGCTTCGCTCTTACTCAACCTCCCCCTGACTCGGTTGATTACAAAGACCGAAGTGCACATGATTGTTTTTTTGCAGTCTCTGAGAGAGTGAGAAGGAAAGGAGGACAAAGACATAAACGGATGAACAATGCATGACGGCCTGAATAATTTAGCAGCACCGCTGACCTTCGCTACCCGCGAAGCATGGTGTTAACACATCAGACCTGAGTCACTCCATTACAAGTACTGGTCTGTTGACACCGAATGTGTTTACATGCTCTGAATAAATCATCGTTCTAGCCATCAGAGAAGCTGCGCATCACCTTGATACGACTACCGCCTTTTCATTTAGCAGAACGTTCCCAAGCGGTGGAGCTATTAGGCACCGTCACTACACACCCCTGTCTATACCAAAACCATTTCCAGGTGCTTAGCAGAAAGAAATTTGTTGTCCAAGTGCCCATTACATGTTCATCCACCAACCATTACCTTCGTTTGCAGTGGTGTCCTGAATGAGAAACCTGGACTGTTATGGATTGGAACCGTATCGTGTTCAGAATCCAGGTTTGGGATCTGTCTTGCCTTTGCTGTGAAGCGACTGCAGGACTGTCGGTCACCTCTAGTACTGATACGAGGGGCACTAACAACTCAGATGTATGTGCAGGACATCCAGTAGCTAAGTGTTGCCCTTGAAACTTTGAAATCAATCACTGTGTGATCTTGCTGCACTTATTTCTTTATTTAGCATATTTCTTATTCGTTTCTGGCACAATAGACTTTGTACTTGAAAAATCACACACCCGGGCTACAAAGAAGCGTGTTTATTATCATACGAACTCAATCTGGCTCTCTTCGCCCCCTTCAAATCTGAGTCAGAGTTGCAGTAAAATGATGAAATGACTTGACGCTTGCATTATTTTAATCCACGCAGTGCCGTCAGAGCCCGAATCGTTACCGTTACTGATTGCTCTGCTCTGTTTTTCCTCCCACATCACTCTTGCGTCGCCTGGTAAGCCTGGTAATATTCTCCATGTCTTCCTGTTATTTGACCTTGACTCAGAGGACAGTGATTAGACTCGGAGCAAATCAATAACCAATACGTCAGCCAATTTCACACCTTGAGTAGTGTGAGACACACTTTAACCGCTTCTAAACACGAGGCTAAGGCTGGGTCTCGGATCTAATAGACACTCACTGAAGCCTGTGCGTCTCTGAGGACCTATGTATGTATGATCGTGTTTTATTAGGCGAAAGATTCATTTCAACGTCAGCGAATAGGCGGGCGTGTGTAGAATTTGCAAACGTGCTGGACTGTATAGACAGTCACTATCATCTATTCATGTACTTATTGTCCATAAAGTTTGTATCTTAACCCACTCTAAATAGCTCAAATCAAGCGATAAACTGGTGCAGTTCATTCCACACACACTACAGTACAGTTTTGATGCATGACTGATCAGTGACAGTAGATAAGTCCTAGTTTAATTGTATTTAATTCAACACAAACGTTATAGCGGTAGCATGGGTTCGAGGGTATAGGTGTGGAGAAGAGAGACTATAGATTTCTAGGTATCTATATAGAATATATATATATATATATGCAGCACTGCAAACACCCAGACCTCATCCCATTTGACTGTTTCATTTAGCCTTGAGACATCTGTCAGCCCTTCTTCTTTCAGCTGCTACACATGGATCGCCTGTCAATCAAAGTATCTCTGCCCACTTGGCAGGTCTGAAGGTTACTACTGCACCACAGCTCCACGCTTGTGCGGTTTAGGAGTTGCCAGACAGCAAAATACTGCTGCGTCCCATTTCAGCTTGATGTCACTGTAAGCTGGACTATTTAATCATACTTTTAAAACAGTTAATCATAATGATGTGGACCAATCTGTAGTACCCTAGTGCTTAAGGTACTGGACTATTGATCACAAGGTTCAGGGTTTATATTCCATCTCCACCAAATAAGCACAGTTGGACCCTCGAGCAAGATATGGACTGTGGTAGCCTAGCGGTTAAGGTACTGGACTCTGTACCAAAAGGTCCAGGGTTCAAATCCCACCTCTTCCAAGCTACCACAGTTTGACCCTTGAGCAAGGCCCTTAAGCCACAATTGCTTGGATTGTGAGATTGTATGAGTTGTAAGTCGCTCTGGATAAGGGTGTCTGCTAAATGCCGTAAATGTAAATTTAAGATGCTAAACCCACAATTTTTAGTAACTTAGTCTTTAGTCGCCCTGGCTATGAGGTGCTGACATGCAGTATATCCAGCAGAAAAGTTTGTGTCCATCAGGTTCTTCAACTAATGCCAACATTTAAATGAGAAGGTTTCTCATTTGTATATTACATGCGTGGATATTATATAATTTAGCTCATGTGGACTTCGTTCATGTGAATAAATCAATTTCAGTCCATTAAGTTATCTCAAGAATCATATTGAAAGCGACTGTATACTTTTCCTCTCCGGCGAATAAAGTGCACTTTAATATGATTACAGATTCAGCTAAGTAAATCCAAATACGGTTGTGCTTTTGATTCTTGGTGCGAGCATTCTGACATTTTGGGCTCACTGCGTTCAGAGGCTGACATTCAAGCTCAAGGAGAAATACATTGCTCGCAAAAATGAGGGGAGATTTCAAAATGAATATGAAGACCCAGCACACAAGCAGGAGAGATTCAGAACAGACAAAGAAATAAGCAATGAAACACCTCAGAATACCACTTTTATTACTACAACTAGTTTATTTGCTGCTCGAGGAGCCCTAAAACAGTACAAAATGATCTACTGTGGTATCATAGGCATATACAGACACACATACAGATCATATCCATGTGGACCTGTTCAGGAGATTATCGTAATCTCGATAAGAGACCAGAGTTCATTAAAGATATCAACAACACAGAACGGCAGGAATGTTGTTTTCCCAAACGAACACAGCAAAACATAGGACCACAAACCTGATTCATCATTTTGGGAGTAGAAAGAGAAGTGGCAGAGGAAAATGCAGAATCTGTGTTTTCTTTCTTGTTTTCGCGTATCTTTGCATTATTCCTCAGAGACTAACACAAATTTCCTAGCTCTTATCGGCTTAAGCAGACTTGAGCCGACAAGCTACACTAACTAGCGTGGTGTATTTGGCATTAGAACTCTTATTTACACCGTGACGATATAGGTTACATGATGATTATCACAGGACTCGATGGAGTACACCTAGGCTTAGATGTAGGGATGTACGGTGGTTGTCTTGATAGGACACTAAAACCCTGATTTTTCGATGTGGAGAAATGTGCAAACCTGATAGCGCCTGTGAAGTGTGCTTTACGACTAGCGTCTTACAGAGGTTTGCGTCTTCAGCTGAGCAAAAAAATAATCAATTTCGATGCAAAGAGGCAAAATATGACAACGACAATGCAAGTAGATTAATTTAGCACCGGCAGTCTGATTTATCAAGTGGGAAAGTCATTTTGAGAAGAGAGATTAATTATTAATATGTAAATGAATATACCTGCAGGGCAGGTACTGCACTGATGCGCGGTTGCATCATGGCTGAAAAACAACTAGAGCTTCGTTTCACACACATTTTATTACGCCGACTGGAATGAATTCAAACAAGAGTTAAGAAGAGAAAATGATGCCAAACTCTCAATATCTTTGTATTGCTAATATTCGATGGCCACATTCTCTGTTAAATAACGCTGACATTGCTTATAGAGCGAAGTCTGAGAGCGCTAGTGAAAAGGATTGATTGGATCGTCATGGCAAGTCAAGTCACAAATAAATCGAAAATTGTTTTTCTGTAGTGCCTTTTGCAATTTTATCAAAAAAGCAACTTTACAAAGATCTAGGCCCACAGCCCTAACTGAGCAAGCTCAGGGCGAGATTGGTAAGGAAAAACTCCCTAAAGTTTGTAAGGAAGAAACCGCGGGGAGACCAAGACTCAAAAAAGGCCCAGAGCAGATTGGGCAATGTGATAATGAGACAGCAAAAGTGCATGCTGTCATTTCAGCCAATGGGGGAACATACCAAACGCTATTTAGGATTGTTGTGCTGGTTATATATTTGTATTCAATTGCATTTACTAAGTATCAGACTTTTGACCCCAAGCGCATGGTTCATTTTAAGGTTGTGATTCAATTAGTTTTAAAATAGTTTTGAATTAAGCTGATTACAACACACTTTCCATTCTGTTTATGCTCAGGCGTTGTCTCAATCCTTGTCTTAATCATTTTAAACAAGCTGATTGAGACAGTTAATTCAAGCATGCTGCTATGCCAGCGTAGTCTGATTGTGCTCTAGTTGGTTGCTGGTGTTCTTGTAATTATCGATACAATTATTTAAATTATAATCTAGCATTAAAAACATTAAAACAACGATATGATCATGTTTTCTTCGTATTAGTAGCAGTAGTAGTATTAATCAAGGCCTGAAGCCACTGCGTGTTCTTTGTTATTTTGTCGTTTACCACAAATATTGTTATGCGGAACTTGTTTTAGAAAAGAAACCAGATAAACTGATGATCCCAGTATACACCTAAACCAAATGGAATTATTGTCCAGCGTGACTGCTGTCTACACGTGCAGTTTATTGGTGCACAAACTTATTTACTTGCTGATTAACTGGTTAATTATATTTGTAAGTCGAGGCTGAAGTGCGAGCTGAGTAGCTAGTGCTTAGTAATTCCCATTGAAGGGGGCTGCTTTGCTGAAGGTCGCGAAACTACAGAAAAGGAACAAATGACATCGCCTTACGTATGAACTGTTAACAGATCTTTACATGAATAGCACGGAAATGCACGACAAATAGTAAATAGACGGCAGGATTGATGACTGATTTCGATTCATTTTAGAATAACTACCTTCCCTAGGAACCTACCAGTTATTCATAACAAGACTGGTGAACGTTAGGTGAAAGGCAGCCATACAACCATAAACCCCTGCAGCAGAACATTTACACAGGACACTGTTCAGGGCACTGCACTTGAAATCATGGCTGTGAATCAGGTCTGGGGATCTGAGATGGTCCCACACAAGCCGATGTTTACTTTTCAGAGTAAGAGTTTGATTTTTTCCCAATGGAGCCAAATGGGTCTGCGTTGCCATGGCGATGCCACCAACCCGAGAGCTGCTACATCTGAATGGGTCATCCCCGAGTATCCGTTGGGAATTCTGGGGCAGGGGGCACCCGCTGACAAATGGGCCATTCTTTAAAGGGGTGCGTGTGTGTGGCTGTTTGTAGAGTGGGGGGTCTAATATGATGAAGGGCCATCGGGATGGATGCTAATACCACCTTTGTTCTTTTATTATAACACAGCCAAAAACAAAGAAAGGGACTGAATTAAAACAAAAGCGACGCCGAGGACCAGCAGGCCGTCACTGAAGCCGTGGCTCTACATCGGCTTGTGTCTGATTTCCCAGCGTGGGGATTATGATCCGCATCTCGGTGTGAGCGAAACAACACTGAGTAGCTCTGTGTTTGCCTAAAGAACCAGCAGCAACCACCTGCTGCCCAATCCATCCTCTCCCACAGAGAATAACAGAGGAGCTGACATTGCCCCGAGAACCCCCACACACAAACACACACAAAAGTTGGTCTTTCTGTCATTGTGGGGACTTCACTTTGATATAGCATTACTGAAGCTAATTCATTTTAGACCTAAACTTAACCTCTTAACCTGGAGCACATATTGGAAGAAAATCGGCAAAAAAGCGCACACACCCACTTAGCACCCTTTTTAGCTCCACGCAAACAGCAGCGGCCATTTATTAGTCTGATATCAGTCTCTTGCGTCTGAAAGAAAGATCTGCATTAAAATCTGCAGACAATCACAGGAATATGAGAACCAGTTCTCATGTTACTAGTGTTAACCCCGAAAAATAAGATAAGATAAGATAAATAAAAAGATGTTAAGCATAAAACATATCTGAGTGGAATAATGACCTGAGAACATGAGGTAGATTATCAAAAGTAACATCTACAGCTTGGGAACAAATTAGGAGTCCATCAGCATCCAAGCCTGTAAGGCAGCAATTCAACTCCAGTATCTGGTGAATTCCTGCCCAGACACACCTGATTCTATTTAACAATCTCCTAATTAGGGGGTCACCTGAACCAAATCACTGGGGAAAAGCTGAGATTTAAATATTGATACAAACTTGCTTCTTTGTATTATTATTTGTCGTAATTACGTCTTCTTTATTATTTTGACCAGTTGTGTGTTTTCATTTAAAAAAAAAAATGCTCGCCATTGCTGCTAATTGTTTGTATTGTTTGGAATTTGCTTGTAGTTTATGGAATAAAACAAAAAAAAGGTTCAATTTGACTCAAACACATACAGTACCTACAAGTACTAAAACTAAATATACTCCTCATTTTGCAGTTTATTTTTATCTAGTATATATATAGTTATGAGATACTGAAGTGAGTGGTGGTTCAAAGGTGGCTGCAAATTCCTTACTAATAAATCTTTTGCATGTAAATGTTTGGGTGTTCACGTAGTGTAGTCGTTATCTAGTGGTCGATTCTAACGTAACTGCTCTTTTGCTCTGGCATCCCTGATAGGTGTGACAGTAGGTGGGTGAGTTTAAGATGATTTTATTAAGATGCTGGCATATTCTTTTTCATATTGTTGGTTGTGGTTGCTTAGCTTGGCCATGAGTGCTCCTGGTATCATCCTAGCTGTGTGTGCGCTTTTGAGTCTGTTGTCTGGGAAAGGTAATTGGTGGACACGCTGTGCATTTCCTTCTTCCTTAGCTGACAGGCCAGGCTGATGGGATTTATTTCTTTACTTCTGATAATATATTACACAGTGACGCTGACTGATGGCCTCCCGCAATTCAAAATCATATTACAGTGATGTCCTGCCATTTTAGAACTCCATTAGCTTTCTGCAGGTCTCTATCAACTTCACCTATATGTGTACCACGATACGTCGGTGCTATATGCGTACGTCACATTTCGTCCCCACTATTGTCTGTCACACAATACAATTATAAAGGTTCACCACTGCTATTTTGTACATACATACAGTGTCTCTCGGTGCAGGATTCCTCTCTCCATGCAGTTTTCTCCCCGTCACTAATAGTACAACGAGGTCAACAGGTCCTGAAATCGTTAGTACGAGTGCAATGCATCTCAGCCAGTCTCGGCGTACGAGTAAAGCAAAAGAACTGACGAAAAAGAACAAACGGTACTCTACAATTTAGCACATGAAACCTGCCTGAGGTACGGACACGCGTGAACACGGCGATTAATCAAGCCTGAAGACGTTTCATTATGAAAAAAACAACTGAACAGTGACAACAATTAGATTGCTATCTTGAGGTAGAACTTTGAACTTCAGCATTTGGAAGTGCTATACGTTGAGTTTTTTCCTCGCGTCACTACAACGAGTCAGACGATTCTCTGCATCTGAGGTAGGGTGGCGCCCGGGGCCTATTATGGCCGGACACACAAAGAAACCGAACAGACAGATGAAGGAGATGCAAAAAAATGCTTCCCGTGGCACATTCATTTCGGTTGAGGTAGGCTTCTGTTGGAAATCCCAGGATTTCAGGTTAGACCAGCTTTAAAGCCTGGAGGCCAATAGCGCAAGGGCATCTATTGATATACTGGACAAATCCTGAGACTGATTCATAGTGTAGATCCCTGGACAAAGGCCTTCACTGGATGCGGTTGTGAGATCACTGGTAGGCTGAAGATCTGGCAGCAGAATAAAAAAATGAAGAAAAAAAAACAATAAACAAAACAAACAAACAAAAACAACACGTCGTCTAATACCGAAGGTCGTGTTTTTGTGCTACCAGTCTTCGGACGAAACTCTCACTTTATTCACCTTTCAGTGATTCAGCTCACGGAAGCTACCAGCTATACAATCCAGTGATTCCCTTCAACAGACACAACTATGAACGATAAAAACAGAACTGAAAACAAACACGTCAGTTGACCTGAGAGCGACAGTACTGAATGGAACCCAACAACTCGTCGTTAGCCTTCATCCGCCTGACCTTCTGTAGGCCCTGTGTGGTAGGGCATGTCCTGTTCTTCCAGCAGGCTGAAATCGTCCAGAGGAAGCGACGACATCCGGGTCTCGTTGAGGGAACAGGAGACCAGCAAGGCTTCCATCTGAGAAACACACACACATTTACAACTGAAAAAATCTATCTAACAACCGACTGGGTCCAAACTGGTGTACATATTCTTCTTTTGGCTGCTCATGTCAGGTGTCACCACAGCAGACCATCCTTCATGTCTGGTGACCTTCTTGATACACCCTCCAAATTTATCCAGGCTTTAGGACCAGCGCTAGAAGTACACCTTGCACCATGCTGGGGTTTTCTCCATAAAAGCAGCACCTGACTTTAACAAAGCTACATGGGTTCAGCGCTCACCTTCAGCACGGTTTCACCCGAACCCGTCACAAGCCTCTCTCTCTCGCTTGAGCTCTCGATATCCTTGGCCCCACGCCGCGTGCCACAGGGACCGCTGCCGGGGCTGTGCAGCCCATTGAGAGCCAGAGCTCCATGAGAAGAAGAGGAAGACTCCAGAGATGCTGCTGCAGTGACCACCGCATTGCGTCCCACCTGAGGACCCGCCTGCACCGACTTACACCTCATTAACCTGCAAAGGGCAAGGAGTTATAGCAGACATAAAGCCATGCTGGGTCTTAAAGATGTAATAAATTATGACAGGAAATAAAACACGGTTTGTGTTTGTTTTCCCACCTGCCACGGTAGCTGAACATAAGAAAGAGACCACAGAAGACGATGCAAGTGACTCCAATGTGGATGCCGATGATGATCCCAGTGGTGGAGCTCTTATTCTGCTCCTCTTTTGTGCAGTCGCAAGGGGTGTTCAGCACTGTGTGCAGATAAAAAACAGGATTAGAGTGGCTTAGCGCTGAAAAAGTGGCTGTTAGCGTCTATGCAAAAGCTCACCTGACTTCTCCATCGGCTCCTTCAGCGAAAGAAAGCGAACGGTCGCGTTGCCTTCTCCGTATTGATTAAATGCCAGGACCTTGATCTCATAAACCACCGCTGGATCTAGAAAGACGGGAATAGAGAAAGTGAGGGTCAGACAAAGAACAAGAGAGTATCCCATCTACAACATGATCACTCATATCAATCTGTGACCTTTCATTCTATGAATGTTATGTCAAATCGAGGTAATGCTGAAAAACTGAGTTCCACAGCTGCATATCTATTGGGGGGGGGCATGGTAGATACTGCAGCAAGTTGTATTTTAACTTAAACTTAATAAACTGATAAAGTGTAGCTGAAAAGAGTGAGTAGTACAGTAGCTGTGGCTCCTTGCTACAAAACATATATATCCGGTTATTTGGACCACCGGTTAATGGGACCAGCCGCTCATTCGGGCTGAATCTTAAAGTACTGAAACAAATCCCGTTATATACGAAAGAACCAAAGAACGTGAGAGAAAAATAAGCTAGGAGTCGCCACCTAGCGGATACAAAGCAGATCAGCGATTTATGGGAGGAAGCTGTGTTGACAAGAGCAAAATCAGGGGGAGGTGACCACGCCCACCACTTTCTTGATTTTGTTCAAGTGCAGTCCGTCAAGAGAAGACTTTGCATGCTGAGTATCTATACATTGTGTTGTACATCGTTTAGAAAAACTTGGTTGCAAATTAATTTTTCAATGAATAAAGTTGGTAAACTACAGTGGTTCTTGTTTGTAGGTTTAATAGCCATTTAATATGTTACATAAATTTATAACACGTCCCATCTTGTAACATGGGGCATGTTCGGTTTAATTGTTGTTAGAACCAAAACAATCACGCTCCGATGTGGTCCGATAAACCAGAATCGTGTGTGTGTGTGTATATATAAATAAAAAATATATATAAACAGAAGAAGTAACGTCTTAATAACCTGTCAGAGAGACGTCGCAGTGGGTGACGTTGCGTGAGAAGGTCAAGGGTCCTGTGTACAGTGGGTCGTGGGCTTTGCGGTAGTAAAGCTTAAAGCCGTCGTGCAGGCCCATTTTCGGGGACGGCTCCCAGGTTGCTTGCACCAAGCTTGAGTTAAGGACCGTTGTGTAGAGGTACGGAGCAGCTGGCACTGTGGGAACATTTCAATAATATTGCATGTTTCTGTCTTGTTGGTGGCAGCAAAAAAATTAACCTGATTGCACCTCGTTCAGGAAGACAGTACATAACTGGGTCCTTCAAAACCTCAACAGATGTAGCGAAGCCAACATAATGTTGACTTGCTTGGCAAAATGTCTTCTGCTGTTCCTCAGTCAGGTAACACTTTATAACTATGATATAATTAACCACTGAATAAAACTAAAGGTACGGTAACTTAATGGTATTCAGTTGGACAGTTCATACGATACCCATCCTTTTTTTAATTAGCTTACCTAATGTCTCCTATGGTGAATTCACCCCCATTTTATATTACAGTCACGGCAATGGCAGGCTGTTAGTTATCAGGATGACTTTATTATTAATAGGAATTATTTTACATTTAATGTGCTGTTCAACAAAGGCCACTGCAGTGAGACGGAAACATTTTATTACTACAATATTTTTTAAATGAACATAAACTTTCTCTTTAAAGATATTAAAATTTAGTAGCTCTGCCCTTGTGTGCTGCGATATTTTTGCTTTTGATAATAAAATAAATATAAAGAAATAAAAAAGTCTAAGAAATAAAAGTCTGTTCAGTACACAGTGCATGGCTAGACACAGCACATGATGTAACCTTGAAATTGCATTGCTTTTTTGCACACGCAGATAACACACACACAATTACACAATGAAAATGACAAATGACAAATTACAAAAACCTTATTTAATGTCTGTTTAAATCCATACATATTTAAAATAGTGCTTGATGTGGTGCTGAAAAGGAACACTGTGTAAAGAGAGAGAGAGAGAGAGAGAGAAAGAGAGAGAGAGAGAGAGAGAAATAGAGAGAGAGAGAGAGAGAGAGAGACTCACCCTCTCCATGTGTGCTCTCTTGGGCCATGGCAGATGGTTTGCTTGCTCCGCGAGAGGTGTAAGCCTTTACGTAGAAGCTGTAGCTCGTGGACGGTTCGAGATCACCCACCACCTGCTGGAGAGTCGCTTTACTCACAGCCTCCTGATATTCCATTTCCACTGGGTCTGAGAATGACAAAAGAGGAAGAATGAGCAACAGAGAAACACAGTTAGGCGGCTTTTATGACTGGCCTAATCTTGTTATTTTCTCCTCTAGTAATACGAGTGCTCACGCTACAAGAAATTGGGCGTGTAACAAATGGGCTCCAGGCTTGGGAGCTTTCAACTAGGAAGGGAGCAGAGGGAGTCATTTGGTTTGCTGCGAAGAACAGTAATGCCAACATCAAATATGTGTGCTTTTTCATTTTGTCCAAGTGTTATTCATTAGAGCTTTATAAAAGGTTCCTGACATGGATTCGTGCTGGATTTCAGTTTCATACGATCCATCTGCAGTTCTGTGCTTTTTTGATTTTGACTATAAATATTCTTAAGTAAGCCTTATTTACAGCTGTCAATGCTGAGTCAGGTTTATCAAAAAAACATGCTTAACTCGCATGTACCTTACTAAGAAATGGCTATGCCACTGTGTCCACAGCTGCATAATATATATTACTGGATTTTAGCCCAGAAAATGTAATTATATTTTTTGTTTACTTCATAATTGGGTGGTAATATTTCAGGTATCACTCTGCTATTGACAGAATTGGTATTTCTGGCAGCATTTCTTTTTATTTCTTTACTATTGGGCCTTATTCAAATAATTGTTGTTTGCATTACATTTGGTACTTCTTCCCTAGTGTTTCGTTAGGGATTACTTGACTGTAGATGGTAGTATGTTCGTAAAACCTTGTGTCCTTCGTGAATAGAGCCACTGATGCTGATACGACGTTAATTAAAACGAATAAAAAACAGCGTAGACGGTATTAACCTGGCTTTTCTTTTCTGTTGACATTATTAAATTAGGCATTATGTTACTAGTGAGTGTATACCTTCAGCTATTACTTTACTATAAGGAGATATTACTTCTGGGATTACGTTACTAATTAAAAAAACATTACGTATTATTTTACTTTTGGCTTTATTCATTTAGGTATTACTCTACTATTGGGCAGCATTCATTTGTAGGAGTATCAGATGTCTTAGACAGCTTTGAGGAATATATACTGTGACATAAATGGCTAATGCTGATACAGTTCATGGTTTGCTCTGTTACGTACCTGCAGTTTTACGGATATGTAGCACATAGCCAATGATATCCTCTGTGTTTTGGGCCGGCTCGCTCCACGACACCTGTATGGAGGTGGGTGAAAGGGCATCGGCTCGCACATCCAGCGGTACACCAGGCAGTCCATCTGCCCACAGGACTGTGAGACGGGCACTGGCATGGGACGATCCAGCGCTGTTCTCTGCTACACACTGATATATTGCTTCGTCCTCCTGACTAATGCTGGAGATGGTCAATGTGCTGTGGGTAGAATAATATAACAAAGAGGGTTAAGAACAATTTTAGCAGATGCGTTTGATTTTCATTATAATGCATTGATAATACTCACACTGGTTGAACGACCAAATTTTAAGTACCCATTCGAACCATTAATACATTTATCATATTGCAAATTGTAAATGTTTCCGTTGCATTAGCAAGTATACTGTAAGTATACTATATTCAATGTTAAATCCGTAGTTTTTACATTAAAACTTATCAGTGCTATGAATTGAGAATAAAATCTGGCAACCCTGGAATTGCTTTGGTATGGGCATCCTCCGACCCCAAACTGTGATTAATGTATGCATCCATCGATTACCACACGCTGCTGTTTTCTGATTATTGTGAAGGTCAGAAAGCTCATGACAGGGCCGGAACATCTTAATCTGCAAAACAAACGGCCTCGCTCATCATCTCCTGTATAAAGAACAGGGGTTTCTTCCATTTTACTAAGCAAGAGCCAGTATATCATCTGTATCTGGAGGATCTAGATCTGTAAGATGTAGAAGCATAGAGCTCTAATATAGTAAACTAGTGTTGACTGGGGTGAAGGCCAAGGCTCCAAATAGCTACCTTGTCACTGTTTAGGACATAGCATTATTATTATTATAGCATTATTAAAATGAAACCAGCAACAAAACCTCCTTAGGTAGCACTGTCGCCTTACAGTGAGGTCATGGGTCCGATCCCAGGTAGAGCAATCTGGGTCCTTTTTGTGTAAAGCCCTACCCGTGTCTGCGTGGGTTTACTCCGGGTACTCTGGTTTCCTCCCACAGTCAGAAGACATAAAACTTAGGTTAATTAGTGTCTCTTAAGTGCCCCTAGTGTGTGACCTATGATGGACTGGCACCCTATTTAAGGTTTCTGCAACCCCGTACAGAATCAAGTGGATAAGATCCAGAAACATATATTGACTGGGTTCAGTCCCAGGTGGGACCCAAGCGGTGCGGTGCACTACTAAAGACGTTCAGTCGTATCAGAGGCTTTTCTTCTTCTCACCTGTTGCGATTCCTGAGCTTGACGTGGCCGCCGGGTTCCAGGACCTGGCCGTTTTTCAACCACGTGAGCTGGGGCTTGGGCTCACCCCGTGCCAGGCATGTGAAGATGGCGGTGGTGCCGACCGGACGTGCGACGGACTGGGGTGGCTGAACAAACTCTGCTGGAGCTGTACATCAAAAGTGAATAGATATACATGTATTAGGGCTGAGTTTTGTTATTAATCATACTAATCACGACCATGGACAGTACACAATGCGTGCGTTCAACAGAATACCTTTATTACTTTAGTAATCAACTATGAACATTATTTTATCATGCTTATTAGTGCTTTCATCACAAGTAAGAATGTATATTAGCCACTACAAAATCATCACATGGCTTAGAACTGACTTACAGTAGCTTACTGAGTTCTTCCTTCAAACCTCTTTACCTGTAACACGTGGTCTGCTTTAAAACTCCATACCTAATGCCACCAGAATCAAGACGAGTGGGAGGGGAAACTAAACTGATTTCACATGCTTTTAACGTGAACTCGAGGCACATTTACTGTGCATATCCCAGAATGTCACAGCCTCTTCCCCTTTCTTCAACCACATTTAATTACATCCAAGTGGCAGGGAGCTAATCCAGAACGCAATTACTTCTTCGTTGGGCTTCGATTGGTTCAGCTGGAAATGCGCTATTACCAGTTAATTAGCGTCTGCTCGTTTTTTTATTGTAATTTACCCTCCTGTAATTGCGTCCGTCATTTGCGTCCGAGGCCATGTTATATCACACAGCTTGTGCTGTTTATATGTGCTGGTGCTTTATACTGAGATTATGGATCAAGACCAATTAACAGAATAGCTATTCTCCTTGGAACTCTGCAATAAATTAATTTACAACAACCTTCATTGCGTTTGCTGAAATATTACAGCAATGCTGAATGTCGAACATGGTGCCAGGAAAGCTTTGACGTGCCCTGTAGAGCTCACCCTGCACCACGAGGTGACCCTGAGCGGTTCGACGCAGGCGGGTTCCCGGCTTGTTGGCTGCACAAACGTAGACACCTGAGTGTTTCACTCGGACATCGGAGATCATCAGATTTCCCGTGCCCAACACCTGGATGCCTTCTACTCCAATCGGACGCCCGTCTATGACAGAGATTAGGGGCAGAAAGTGAGAGAGATAGAGAGAGAGGTTAACAACATGAATAGTTGGGTGTTCTGTAGACAGTTAATGAATGGGTAATGAATGGCAGCTGGAAGATTTTAGATTGTGAACGATTAAACGATCTGCCTTAACATCGACCTGAACATCCTGAATAAATTATGCACTTGGACAAAGCGAGTTTTCTTACTTAGTCACGGTATAAAAGTGCAAATGTCAGCAGGAGTAACAAAGGAGCAGTGACATCGGCAGCCTTCATAGGCCGGTTTCAATTGTTTCATTTACGTTTGTATTTATATTTTATTTATATTTTTTTCATTTGCAGCTCTTTGTTCTTTGACGTCTATAGTTAATGTGTCTGTGTTCCTGTTTTTATTTTTGGAGGGGACAGGACCTTGAGGTGCAAACTTACCGAGGCGGCTCCAGGACACGATTGGGCGAGGATACCCTGTGGCTATGCACTCCAATATAGCTGTTTGGTGCACAGTGAGAGTGAGGTTTTCGGGCCCGACGAGAATCGCAGGGTCTTTGTAAACGGAAGACTGGGAGCCTTGAGAGGGAACGTGGGGGGGAAAGGGTTTAGAGAAAAAGAGACATTAACTAGAAGTGACTCTGCCATTTAATTCAAACTCACTGTATGAAAGCATTTATTTACAGTTTGGTGTCTGTATTATGGAGTGTTATGGAGTGACGAAATTTTGGGGTCCAGTCTTTGACCCCATTGCTAAGACAAATCTAGGACTTTTAAACAGTACTACTACTAGAACATATTACAGTGTACACATACAGCACTCAGGTTTGGTAAGAAAAAAACTGCCTTCTCATTAAAAATACAAAGCATATTTGGTTAAACAGTTAGCACTGCACACAACTCCTCAGAATATCAGAAAATTGTGATTTCACATTCTGGCTGTTGCTGTTGGCCCATAGAGCATCGTCCTTAACCTCAGCTTAATCGCAAGTTGCTCTTTAAAATGTACTGCCAACAAAGTCACCCTACATTCCTGTGTAGCACTAACACTGGAACCTGGATTTGTTATGGAATGTATGGGTTTAGCTCGTACCAGAGACTGTGAGTCGGGCTTCGGCACTGTGCTTGACTCCAGCGCTGTTGTGGGCGACGCAGCAAAACACCCCACTGTCCTCCAGACGGACGCCTGTTATCTGCAGCACGCCCGTGGGTAACAGAGTGTACCTACAAATAAAACCGAGCACATGGAGAAAACGTAGGGCCGGATTGGTACTATAGAAACCTGTCAATAAAATGCCATCTTTTTCAGCAGGGCTTTATGTAAACAGTCGATATACTGTCATTTTCCAATGATCAGTCAGCCTTTTGCGTTTAAAGACCAGGAATCTATTAAAGTCTGATCCTCAACAAAACGTGTCTGTGAATAAGTAAAGTCAGATCTATTTCTGTAGCGCTTTTTACAATGGAGCATTGTCTCAAAGCAAATTTGCAATTTTCTATACCTTCTATTCTAAGTCCAATCCCAAATGAGCAAGGCTAGGGCGACAGTGGCTAAGAAAAGCTCCCTAAATGTTATAAGGGAGAAACCTTATGATGACAAAGTCTCAAAAAGGGACCCGACTTGCTTGGGTGGCTCAGATGTAAGAATTACACTAGGTTACCTAATTAATAACTTTACAGTAATAGTTTAAATAAACAAAAGTTATATAATTATTCATAATAACAAGTGCTCATCAGAATGGAAACGGTTACAAAACCCTCTCTAAAGAGTTCAGATTCCACCAATCCACACTCAGACAGGCAATGTGCATGCAGTATTAAAAAACTGAAAACAAAACCAGAAAAAAATAGCTTCTGTAGGTTATAGTGGGAGGTATTTAGTGTGACCTCCTATTACACTTCAGTAATAGCCGCATCATGCTGCCAAGGTGACCCTACTATATCGTCAAAAAGAGGGTGGATCAGGAATGCTTCTTGGACAGGCAGAAAAGAGGATTATGCAGTCACAACGGTGGCCTAAGACTTTTTCACAGTACTGTTAAACTGTGTAGGTGCTCTGTGTGTGCTTTTGTCTGTGTAGGTTTTTTTTGTGGTGCCTCAAACCTCTCGTTACTCGTGTCCACTGCTGTCCCGTCTTTCTCCCAGCTAATGACTGGCTCGGGCAAACCATGGACCTGGCACTGGAAACGTGCCACACCTGCCAAGTCTGCCCGGACTGAGCGTGGGTGCACGTGGAAGTCTGCCATTGCTGAAAGGAGAGAGAGAAGGAGTGAAGTTAGAAGCTGTCAGTATTAATAACTGGGCTGGTAAAATGTGTGTGTGTGTGTGTGTGTGTATGTTTGTGTGTGTGAGAGCGACTGGTTCATATGCATGTCATTTGGCTCTGCATGCGTGCGTACAGTGGCGAAGGTCAATCACAACTGTGTAGATGAGAGAGTAATAGCAGATGCTCTCACACAGCTGGATGAATAGATGCCAATTAACCTCAACAGCAGTCAGTAATTAACGGAGCTGGAGCAGACAGAGTCGGGTGGACACATGACAGTGATGTAGGGGAAAGGGTCACATGTGGAGATCACCTCCATGTTTTAAAATCCACCTCCATGTTTCCTCTTGTATTGTTCTTTTTATCATCTCCCCTTTCCATATATACGCACTGTAATTCACACACTTACAGACTGTGGTCCATTGGTTGCCCTGTGTACAGGGCGAGTCAAAAGCCACAGGCACTCGATTTCTGAGACAATTCTGATGTTCTTTGATATGCTACATGACCACCTTCCCATTGGAAAACTTTCAAGATGGCGGCCATGTTTACATTTAGGTCATTTTTACATTTTGGTCATTTAGCTGAGGCCCTTATCCAGAGGGACTTACAATTATTACAGTCTTACAACCCAAGCAATTGTGGGTTAAGGGCCTTGCTCAGGGACCCAACCGTGGCAGAGGTGGGATTCGAACCCTGGACCTTCCAGTCCATAATTCAGTACCTTAACCGCTAGGCTACCACAGTGCCGTATGTTCTGGACATAGTCTAAAAGGTGGGCCCCCCTCACCCATTACATTCTGGGGTATTCATATATGTCATTTTCCCTTTTGTTATTTATTTCTGAAATAAAAAGATGTCCTGTGACTTGTGACTCACCCTGTACTCTGTTATCCCCCTTCCACCTTGTTTTGTCAATGGACAGGTCAAATGACACTGATGTGCTTTAGCGTGTTGCGTTGGGGTGTAGAAAGGAATTTTCCAGCAAAAATGCCAGGAGGAAACAAGAGTACCTGTGTAGACACGAGGAGAACATGCAAACTCCACACAGTCCTGCTCTGTGACCGCCCTGCCATTTTAAAGTACAGTAACAATGTATTTTGATGTTCGCGTATTGGTCCAGTGTAAAGCCAATTAGATCAGGAAAAAACAGGTATAAAGCGGTTCCTGGTTCTTCTTTTGACATCGAGCGTAACCTCATTATGTCTCTTGAACAGTACAAATGCATGCCCGTTTCCAGAAACTTCCTCGAATTGGCGCTGGCTCCAGTACGAGCGTCTCAATGCCGAGCGCACGGGGTCTCCCAGCTTTTATTTTTGTCTTGGTTCCCAGCGTCTGCGCTCTGTCTCAAGGCGAGGGAGCGTGACACGGGGGAGGAGCTGTCAACACAAACTCAATTAGGCCTAGCTCTTTTGCAGCCTGTACCACAAGTGCCCTACTTCAAATGTCAGCCATAATTATCTTGGGCTCTGCGAATCTGTTCCGAACGCTCTTAGCATAACAAGAGCGCCGGACCCCCGCCTCGTTACTTTCTCTCACTTCTTTAGAGTCAATCGGGTTTTATCTCCGGACTGGTCAAGCAGGGCTCTAGCTTAATCCTGGAATGCAGTTGGTTAAGGTTTTACAAAGATGCCTCAGCCTTGATTGTTTGGCTGAGCAAACGGTGGATTCGATGCTAAGCGCGAGGAGAGCAAGACGCCGCTCTAAGTGCTATTCGGTTTTTCTTGCGCTGAATGAAAGTGAATCTCTTCATGCAGTCATGTTCCAAAATCTAATCAAAAGCCTTCAAAAATGCAGAGGCTGGTATTGTTTTCATAAAACAACCAGCCAAACGATCCTAACAAGTATAGGTAGATGTGTACATACGCAAACACATTTGTCTCACTGTCCTGGGGGGGGGGGGCACATATTGACATATTGATTGCTGGCATATGGATTACCGACATATTGATTACACTACGTTTTCCATAATGCCCAGTTTTGAGTTTCTGTCGTTTTCCGCATGGAGTAATTGAAAAGAACAGTTTATTAAAGGTCAGGAAAAGGAATTTCTAGCTTATACCTGTATGTTTTGGTAACTTATAATCATACAGCCAACCAAAATTACATATTACACTACCAAAGCAAAGGCATCAGTTATGTTCACATCAACAAAGTTAATACAATTAATAAAACAGTTTGTGTGAACTTGTTCCTCATGTCATGCCAGTGGGCAATGTAACGCCCACTTTACATCAGTTAATCCGCAAGCTTATTTTTATGCACAGTTGTGCCCCTATAAATATAGCGTATGCTATAGAAACTTAGTCCTGAAATGCCCCTGGTAGCTAATTAATGCTAAAGCAAAGCTTAACCTCGGAGACCTAATGCGGATCTTTGGACTATTTTGGTTTCTGCAGTTTCTGTTTTTAAAAAAATGCAGCGTTCTCCAAGGTAAACAATGTCAGATCTCTCTGTCCTTGTGGGTACATTTGGTCCCCACTATGTAACATAAACATGTATGTGACACAGTGATGTAATAGTCTAAGTAAATGTATATATAAACATGAATCACATGAATCCACAAAGCAACATCTTTGCAAGTTCCGGCTAAGCACCAGCAGCTCTATTACACACACACACACACGCTCACACACGCTGCGGCACACAGATTAACACGAACACAGCAGCCCTAAAAATCTTTTATACAGTCTTCATTACTATTCATGTCACTCAAACATTCTCCTAATTAACTCTTTTATTACAGATCAAGCATGTGTGTGTGTCTGGGTGTGCGTCTGTGTGTGTGTCTGTGTGGTTCAATTAATCACATATTGTGTTGACCAGGAAAGAATATAGATTCGGAAAAAAGAGACTGATTAATGGATATGTGGTGTGTTCATGTGTAGGGAGCCACACTGTGTTCCTGTATTTTTTATTTTGTTTACGTCATGTTAGTGACCTTTTTCTACTGTGGGATGCTTTATAAAGAGCAGTATTCTGATTCCATTTCTGAAGCCCTGATTGTACATGACCTTGAGATTGAGCGTCCCCTTTCTTTGCTTTCCCCAGTATCATCAAGCCTAAAAGAAGACTCTGCAGAAGAGTTTGCAGGGGTGCGAATAAACACGATACATGTGGTTTTGTTTAAAAGAAAATAACAACATTTATTTATACGCTTTTACCCGCCAGCTCAAGCTGAGCACATTTGCTTAAAAGCATTGCAACTCTAATTTGCCAAAGTGCTTTGTAGCTCTCCATTACACGCACATTTAAGCTGATCCGTCACCAGCTTTTAGATTGTGTGACACCCAACGAGAGAAATGCTATTTTACTGTCCCTCCCTCCCAGTAAATGTGGCGACCATAAAAAAGGACGTCACGGCGTATCGGCTTAAAAGAGGTGTCACTTCGTTTAGGGTTTGTGGCGCCGAGAGACGAGGGACGGCTCCATCCCTCACACACCTACAATTAATCTGTGCCTTTCAACTGCTCCACATTGCCTTAATTTTATTCTAAGATGTCCAGGACCTCAGGGGCTACCATTTATGAACTCCTTTAAATGGCTCCGGGGGTAAGCGAGGATGCAGCTGATAAACAAACTCAAATCACTGAACTGCAAATGCTACCAAATCTGTATTATGAGGGATTATTATTTTATTCATGTCCACGGTTTATGAATTAAATGTTTTTTTTTTACATATGGACATCATGCTTGAGGTTCTGCATATGTTGTATATTGTATTTTGTTTAGAGATGTCTGTAGTCATGCCCTGAAACTTGTCAATAAATCTGACATACTGTAAGTATCCCACAGCCTAGTCACAAAAACAAACGGTCCCGTGCTTTGCTGTCTTTCACGGACTCTCAAATATTGAAAATGCGAGGACAGCTGGGAGTGAGCCACTATTTAAATTTAAATGGAAGAGTCATTACTTTCTCTGGTTCCCACTCGGGTTTGTCAGCTCCAAAAATAAAGGCTCCAATCTTATTGCTGCCAAGAGGGCTCACTTTTGAATAACAAAGCAGATGGACATTTGGCATCACAATTCCCCACAGCAAAATTACTTCCCCCTCATTAGACGTCCGCTGGCAAGATCTATTCACGCACGCGCGTGCACACACACGCACACACACGCTATTATGTGCTTCCTTGTATGCAGCACCTTGTAGTCAGCGCATAATCGCTCCACTCCGGGAAGAATAAACACCAATTGCTATAGAACAGAGAAGCAGGTTGGGTCCCTTTTTTAAGTCTTGGTCCTGCTAAGGTTTGTCCTTCATCACATTTGGAGAGTCTTCCCTTGCCACTGTTGCCATACCCCTGCTCAGTTAAGTTGCACGTTGAGACAATGCTACATTGTCTGTTAAGCATGAGGTTGGATTTGCACGTCTGCATTGCACAGTGACCTTAAAAATATGGTTCGAAACGAGGGGCAAATGTATTATGGTAAGATAAGCTATTATTGCTCCGTTTACGAAATGTGAACTTTTTTTGTATTAGTTTTATCTTTTGTAGTCTTCTGTAGTTCATCTAAACTGCTTAATTTTGTAGTAAATCCAAAGTTCCCTGCATATGGTGCCACCGAATTATCGGAGATATGACGCATCATGAATGTCTCTTGCAGTTTGTTTTAGGCAAAACATAAAACGTATGCATGTGCACACACGGTCATGAGCCAATGCAAATGAACACGCCAGCGTAACGGGATTGGAGATGTGATGCTACGCTCCGCACGCGTTTGCTGGGGGAGGGAATTGGGGTGTTTTTAGCTGTGAGCATGCACCCCCCTCACCATCTGCCAGTGCAGCGACTGATGCGGGACCATACCAAACCACACCAAACCACACAGGGCTATACCAAAAAGGCTATGCCATAATCCTGACATTCTTACCGTAATGTTTCCCCACATTTCTATTGATTGGAACCAGCATGGTGAACACGCCCACAGTTGTTTACACTAGGTCGTTTCAGGAGTATTCGGACTGTACATGTACAGATAAGCCACATTAAAAATGTGTATAAAATAGAAGCCCTCAGATGCATTGATACTAGATTTGAGTCTGATTGCCCAAACCAATTCAGGAGGTGGTTTGACATGCAGCCACGCATTAAATAAGTGTAAGTGCATCCATCTCAACCAAGACCAACCCCATATTTTATAACATTTCCCTGACATTGTGTCCTGCATGGCAGATGAAACCGAAGATGAGGAAAATTTACGCAATCAGAATGCCCTGTCTCTCGCAGGGCTGGCCAACACAAAAAACTGACTAAATCACATTTCTAAATTCTGTCCAATCAGAACAGTCCTCTGAAAAAAAAAAAAGACAAATCAGGACGCTCAATTATCCATCCAATCAGAAGAGAAACATTTCAACCAATTAGAACACTCCTTCTGGAGTCCAATCATAACAAATCTGCGTTTGCCAATTAGAACATCCTATTTCCCATCAAATCATAACAAACCTGCAAAAAAATTAATCCAGGCAGAACGCTCAATTTGCCATCCAGTCATAAGGGACATGCAAAAAAAGGACGGGCCTGCAAAACATTCCGACCAATCAGAAGAGACCTAAAAAAGAACATTTTGTTCGTTTAAGAATGGATCTGACAGTTCCGATCCTCAACCAGGCCTATTCCATTCTCTTACACACATACAACAGATGCATGAGCATACACAAACACTCTCTCTCTCTTTGTTACACACACACACATACACAAAGCTCCGTTGACTGAAGTGACAACATTAATGAGCTTCTTCTCACCACCTATCGGCCAAAGCCAACTGGCATGCACTCGGGGGAATTTTTCAGGCTGAATTGTGGTCATTAATCATAATCTTGGGTGGTGCGGTTCCATCTTGTATGTGTGCAGTCATCTTGTTATCAGAGACCTGGTCAGCAGAGGACAAGTGGAGCGACAGAATATGAGACAAACTGCGTATTTTAAAGACATTAGCATCAACAGGTTTTAATTAATTCGTTACATTATATAATATAGTTCTGTATTCATTATGTGGTTGGTATTGCTGGCACTGGCACGGCAGTAAATTGCTGAGCAGGACTACAAGACACTTCGAACGGATTCTCAACAGGCACTACATTTCCCATGATGCCCCAGCATCTTTCTAAATTTTTGAATGCTTAAGGCTTCCAGTTTAGAGCTGCTTTAGTTATCTATTTGTGTATAACAGAGCATGGGCCATAAGGTCTAATGAATGGACTGTTCCTTCCAGATTCAAGGCTTGACCTTGACAGCAACAGGAACGCGACCGAGACCACCAACATAGCAAATACATAACACACTCCTGCACCATCTGTCTGTCATCCGTCCCTCACAAAGAGCACAACAATACGACCCTATACCTCTGCACCTACCCAATTTATGCTTACCTATTTTGAGAATAGCTGGCGAGTGTGTTAGACTGTATTAGGAGACAAAATTAGGCATACATAAAAGAACAAAAAAGCAGAAATGAAGGTAATTGGCTTCCTACTCTTCACACACACTCGCATGTACGCACGCACGCATGCAAACCACATCCAGATGAAACAAGGCCATTGTGTCCTTCCCAGAAACCCTCGTTCTCATTCTGACCCAGCAACTCGATTTAATTGGTTCCTGAGGAATTCTGCTTCGGCCCGAGGCTGACGGGGGTTTTTAACTCTCTGCATACATTTCAGGTATATTATTCACGTTTCAAAATTTTTACAGTTCAACCTGAGAAACTGTCCCTCCCTCATCCATCTTCTGTTTCTGCCTGTATTTAACTTACTTCTCACTCACCTACTCAGCAACATGGCAGAATCCGATTTGGTCCTTTGCTTTGATCATTTACATTGAGAGGCTTTAGAGGTGCCGGGTGACCTAACGCATGTCTTGAGAACGTGGGTGGCAACTGGTGTACCCGTCAGAAAACCAATTCCACAATGCACACTCCATACAGACAGAGGGAGCTTGAACCCGGGTCTATTGAGCTGTTTGGTGACATCAGTTAACATCAATGGCTGATATGAAAATCAATGCTGATGACTTTAGTGAAATACATACAGTACTGCTGTTCAAAAGTCTTAGGTCAACTTTAGATTAGAATCATTTTAGCAGTAGTAAAATGACAAATGACCATGTCTCTTTATTAGAATACAACAGGGGAATACAGGAAATTTGCTAGCAGTATTAATAATAGTGATTTTTTAATCAGACAAACATCTTCTATAGGTTACAGTGGCAAGTATTTAGTGTGACATCCCCTTGAACTTGAACAATAGAAATTGACCCTACAGTCTAAAGAAATCAGGAATGCTTTTTGGAGGGGCAGAAGCCAAAAATTATCGGGGGGTATGTGGACAATGTGAAAAGGCTATGGTATGCTAAAGCTCTCAAAGCTTGGAATGGGGATTACAGAGTGACAAATCCAAGGTCTTATGTCAGAACAATATTTTATATATTATCATTACAGCATTGTTAAAACGACAAAGCGAATGGTGGCCTAAGATTTGACAGAGTACTCTAGTTTAGCCGTTACTAAGGGTGAGAATCTAGTACTTAGGAATATTACTCTGGCAGGTTTGGCTATGATGGAATAAATGGCTAATAAAGTGATGATGTAAAATGAGACTGTTATTATTTGTAGGAGATACAAATGTTATTTTGCAGTAGTATGTGTGTTTGTGTTTGGTGTATTGTGGACTGCTATCTCAAGCTAAGCATAGATTTAATGCCATCCATGGTAAAACAACAGCCTGAGGCGAGGCTTTGTGCGTGCCAGTGAATTCGGTCTCAGCGAACGTTAAACGACGTGTAACCATTTAAACCGATGCCGTAGAACAGTCTGACCAATCAAAGCTTTGTTTGTAAGATGTAGGAAATCCGCCCAAGTACGATCGCCTTCACGTTGCGGCTGGAGTGTCGGGACTTTATGCCTCATTTTGGCTTTGTTCGCTCAAAGCCAAAGTCAATGCCAATCCCCAGGGGCCATGAAAGAGGGATGGCTGTCAGACGGAAGAACAAGAGCAAAAGAGGGAGGGGCTCGCATGGAAAATGGGCGGAAAACAGAAGGCGTATTCTGCCCCAGCGCAGACAGGCAGGTCACCGGTGCCCAGCCTGTCCCTCCCCCTCCGTCGCCATCCTGGCTTGACCTCTGACACTGCTATCATTGCATAAAGGCAGCGTTGGAAACTGGATAGGGGAGGAGACGGAAAAATGGGGGAGGGAGCGGCGTGGAGAGAGTCGGTGAAATGAGGGGCCAAGTGCATGTGCGAATCTTTTTTTTCCAGCACCAACAAACAGACCTGGCTAAGCCAGCACGGGTTTACTTGATCATGTATTTAAGACATACAGAAAGCACATGCCAGCATAACAGTGTGTCTTTAAAATCAGATCAGATTTAAAATGTGAAAATCTATAAATAAACAGCACCAAACCCAACCTCACAAGAGTAACACACCCTCACTTTACCCAATTAAAACGAAAAGAGGGGAGAAAACAATAAAATGTGAGCCCCTAGATATGATCCTTAATCGTCCCAAAAAGATTTGGTGGACGAAAGTCAGGATCGAACCAGGATGTCTGGCGACTTGCGGCGACTTTGCCGCCGCTTGGGGTCAAATTTGGACGGATGCCTGTTATCACCAACTGTTGCTGTAGAAAATATAAATTGAAATTCCACTTAATTTCCATCGTCTGGTCCGATGTGACTGGAACAGGGAAATGCTACAAATTCCACTTTCATGTAGACCTCCCTTATTCTGATTTCAGTTTATAAGAAGGGCATCCTTTCTTTTATGTGATCGTTTTTAATTGACTTTTACACACTATAAAATGTTGATGTAGAACTATAAAAATAGATGATTCAGTACTTTCCGTCATTACTCAAACTACACCGTTACAGAATGTTAGTAATACATCACAACAAATTCCGGGTTGCTTCAAAACATCCAGCACAAAGGGGGAGGAGAGAAAGAGGGTGGTTTTTACGGGTGACAGCCCTGACCCTATAAATCTGTCTTGTCTGGGCTGGTCACTATAAAGCTGTAGTTAAGTTTAGTGGAGCATGGTGATGAGGGCTACCGTTATTCAATTTCTATCCAACTTTCAAAAGCTCTCCACCCACTTCCACAACATTTCCCATTCGTCCCACACCATCGCTATCTGTGAAGATGAAACTCTGCCAAAAACAGAGAGTGAAAGCCATTCCGAAATCAGTTTTATGACCTGGCTTTTGACCTCACCGATCTCGTCTTTAAATCTCCATTAGTGTGGAATTCCTCCCCAGTGGAACCTAAAGCCAACACGCTCAAAATGAAGAATAAAAGCCGTCCGACTCCTTAAATGCATTTGTTTGAAAAAGGCTTAGGTGATCCTGAGGCAGAATTCATAATGGCCACCTTCCAGATGACCGCACGCCCGCCATTAACCGCGATGTTATCGTGTTAAAACAGCTATTTATTATAACTAAGTATAAATTAACTTCAGTTACGAGTTAGATATAAATTAAGTTTGTTAACCACTAAGCCGTCGTTTCATAACCTTATCTGGTTTTCTGTTGCAGCTCCTGTGTTTATTGAAATGGGTCGTTCTAGGAAAGGGTGGAAGAAAAGAAAAATTCTCCTCGTTCATGCCGTAAAATCAAACGCATTCCCTCCAGCCCCATGAGAACGTTCGTTTAGGTTTTGGTAGCTGATCTATTTGCCTTGACAGAAATAATTTCCGGCTTTGATGCTGTTCTCTAATAACAAGCCTGACCCCATTCCATCTGCAGCATGCTCCCCTGACTATAAAATATATAGAAGCTGTCACGTATCTAAACACAGATGATCACACAACTGCGCTGCTCTAAAGCTACTTATTCTTTGATAGCAGAGCGACGAAGATAAATGAACCACCAGTTATCTGGGGATTGAGAAATGCTTTGTAAAGCGCAGTATAAGAAAACGGACACAATGCGCTTATATTGCTGTTACCTTTATATTAAGCAGCGGCTTAAGTGGGAATGCTTATGAGTACGTACGAATGCACATTCTCCATACGAGTTGAATGTTTGATACCGACCAAAAATAGGTGGAGACCACGTCACATTTATATTGAGTAGTATACAGCCAGTATCTGGCTGGGACCTTCTAATCAATAGTCCAGTGCCTTTGTCAGCACAGAGCCATATAGTTATTGAAAGTTTTATGTGATGATAAAACAAATTCAATGTAACCGTCAGCTCTGTTGTTTTAGCAAATTTATTACCAACAATTTTAATAACCAAATATTTCTAATTTGATTTCATCACTTCATAATCCTCTTTTCCTTATTCCAGTGTTTTTCGCATGTCTTAATTTGTTTTTCTTCTGTAAAAAGCGGACTGAAATACGGAACAAAATAACCAAAGAAAGTGGACGTGCCCGATTGCTTAATAGCATGGTTCAGTGTGCCGTCCCAATGCTTCATGCTTGAGATGATGAAAAAAGACCAAGCTAATGAGGAACCTTAAGTACAAGCAAGAAAGACACAAACTACTAAAGGAAAGGTAGCTTCAGAAAGACGGACGGACGGAGGGAGGGAGTGAGGGACCCCATAAGAGACATACATGTTACAATGATATGTTTGATGCAAGGGCCAAGCGATTGAGAGGGCCCGCAGGGGAGCGGACTTTCAAACGGCGACCTACCCGTTGCCCCCGAAAACGGAGGACAAGAAAATAGGAGGCAGATTTATAGCGGAAAGCGGGCTCAAATGGGGGGTCAGTCGACGCAGGGGTCCTTCTTTATCAGAGGGGAACTGTGAAGAGCCCTTACTAATCACGACCTGCTTTGCAGCTTTCTTTCTGCACCGGCGTTTCAGGAGTAGTGTAATAGCCCAAATTACCAGGAAGTACAAATTGAGCAAGAGCCCCCGAAACATGCGGACAAAAAAAAATGTGGAATAAGAATGGAGACAGAAGCGAATAGAGACAGAGAAAAGGGAGCCCCTTTAATCTAGTGGGAGGCCGAGGAACAGATCCGTGTCAGTTCACTCCAAGAGGGGAGAAAAGCCTACCGGTGAACTGTGTGCCTCTGAAAGGCTGAAAGAGATGAAGGGGGAAAGGAGGAAGGCCTCTTCAATGCTAAACACAGCCGACTGATGGTGGACCATTAGGGCAAAAGGAAGGGCCATATACAAGCCGCATGGCTGGCACTGTGTGGCACTTTAGTAGTGAGCTCATTAAGCTCAACATGGGCATGATTCAAGAATCAAACCCCTTTGAGGTTACAGGTCATAAAGGCACTTGATGTATTACAGTTTATGTAATGCTAAGCATCGATGAGTCACCGTCTCTCATTTTCTCTCCCCAGGTTTCACCTCTTTAAAAAGGAATTACTTTATAGTATCCCTTATTGTGTCACATTCCCTCACTGGCCTCCCACATTAGTGCACAAATGGGTGGCGGCGCGAACCACATGCTTACAGAGAGCGAGTGAAACGCACGGACAAAGGCAACAAAAGGCGTCTGAGGGGATGAAAAAGGGGCACCGTCTGTGGCTATTTTAAAAAGAAATATGGATTTTACTTCACGTTCTAACAACCAGCGTAAGAGGATGAAGCCCTCGCGATGAATAAAGAGCCACGGATCAAAAGCTATCTCGTGCAGGACACCTGTAGGTGCCAATAAAGACTCACTGCTGGACACAAAAACTTGAAGATGATGTCGAGAATCTTCCATGTCTACAGAACAGAGACAAGATCACAGCTTCAGTTGAGACCTTTGTTCTCAAGTCACAAAAGACCAACAATTGCCCTTTATGGGGATTAATTTAGTCGTGTTTAAATTAAGCTTCTTTTTTATTGAGATGTTTGCAGAGCACTGAATTTGGCTCTTGGCTGGGCTTGTTGGAAAATGTTATGTTAGTTTGATGTCTGGAGATTTTCGGAGCACCGGCAGGCCCGCGACCCCGTGTGTAATAAGCGGAAGATAATGGATGGATGGATGGATGTAGTAAGCGTTGCATTCGGATATGTTACAGATGTTTTGGAGATGAAGGGTGAACAGTTTGCAGAAATAGTACAACTGTCTGGAGCACCAAGTTGCTCAGAGTTCTATATAGAATTTTGGTGAGGGCTGATGCTGCTATGAGCGGCATATTTACAGATGTTTGGGGATGTTTGGTGATGTAAATATGTTCAGGGAACTTTGAAGCTGCTTTGAAAATGCCTGAAGGTGTCCAGGAAATTCTTAAATTCCCCACCCCATTAAAAAAAATCCCCCCAACCCACCACCAACGTGCCACACACACGTTACCACTCCTCCCATGCCTGTCACCCACGTAACACAAACCCCCACTCTTTCTGCTCCAGCCCTCACCCGGGGGTCAGAAGGTCCAAAGGTGACGGCCAAACTGGAAACACAAGCCCCAGTCCTTATTCACAGAGGATGTGGCACTGAAAGGAATTACGGCCAGGCTTTGGGTTGAACTTGAAAGAGAAATATATCAGTTTTCTTGCTCGGCAGACTCTTCTGTTCTCTGTCAAGAGACCTATTCAAATGTATTTCTCTTGTCAAAAGAGGCCAGAGTCTTCATTCATAAATAGCCCAGAAAGTCTGATTGGATTTCATATAAACCATGCGATAATAACTATTCAATTATTCACACAGTGCTGTGATACCTTTAACACCTGCATTTTTGGAATACCTATGATTATTACCTCCGACACGTCACTGCATAGAGAACCTTCTCAATGCAAATCAGCTGAACAGATTTATATGCATTTATATGAAGCGGTATCAGTGTGAAGCTGACATTAATACACATTTTTCATTGACCTTTTTACTCAGCACTGCATTAATTCAGTCAAACTAGAGCTGCCAGAATTCCATGCAGAATGTGCATAAGCCCAATTCAGATTGAATTAATTCATCAGAGGGACAAGTGTATGGGGTTTTGCTCTTCTCCTCAGATTAAACTCTTGCATGTGGACAGTAATAAAATTCATGCAGGAATCTTTCTTTGGATAGGGACAAAAATGCTGACATGGTGTGACCAGAATGAGTAAAAATGTACAAATTTACTTTGAAGGTTGATTGATGCCGAATCCAGGTCCGTGGCTTGTGGAAAGTTCTACAAGGTCATTTGTCTAGCATGTTTTGCTCAGTCTTGCAATATCTGGGACACCAATATCAGCTGTTTGCGTTCTATGAACAGAAAGTACTAAAACAATTAGATACTGAGCTGCGGCCTTGGAGCAGGGTGACTGCCAAGTAAGCAGAACGGCGGAACTAAGGCTAGTGGTGCTGAATTTTTGCTCATGCTCCTGCCAAGCTGCTTTGGGGCTGTATGGTGTTCTAGTTTTGCTGAGATTATGAGGGTTTCTACTGGAAAATAAGTTTTCCGGTGAATATATGAGTATATATGAGTTTGCCAAAAACACCGACTCCTATTAAGAGTACAAGGATGCGACTGACCATCACAAAACAGTGGCAGTATGACAGGGCTGGGCATTCTGGTCAATGTTCCAGTACCTAAACCACTGTGCCACCACAGCCTAACCTCACCAACTCTTATGGCCGAAAGAAGTGAATCCATCAATCGTATTGCAACATTTAGTGTAAAGCCTTTGCAAAAGACTAACTAGATTATATCATTATATCTTATATTATATTATTACTACCCGTACCCCTAAAATAAAGCTTTTAAAGCTCACAATCTTTCTTTGCCTCCTATAGAGGCACATCATTGTGCAGGACAGACGGCTCCTGAGAAACGGAGCTGCCGCTTTCCCGCTGCGACCGGAGCTCAAGCGTGTGTAACAGCTCAGTGGTGTACTGTCTACTCATGCAGCGCTGGACTCTCACCTCTTGAGTATGGCTGTATGGTGTTCAGCACGGCACACTATCATTACTCACATCAAACAAAGCCAAAGTGTGACGTAAAGTGCTCATGTTGCTCGAGTAAAGTATGCCAGAACGTACGTGGGCTTTTTGACACGTATCGCTGTCTGACACAGTCAAGAATAGAACAGGCGTCTTTGAAATTTGAAGAGCTGACACAATCGAAAAAGCACTGTCAGCCCAGTGTCTACGATAACGTATAACGATATATACATGCATGAATGGGTATGAGGGATATACAGATATCTGAACAAATGGTCATTGAAACTGCGTTTCTCATAAAGAACACAAACTTTTTAGAGCTGGATAGCTAAGGTAAGTAAATACAGTTATGGACCTTTAAACATCTGCATTTCTCGCACTGAAGCACTGAACTGGCCTTAATTAAAACACAATAGGAAAACATTTTGTACAGTATTGTACTGCACAATGCAATTATTCTTACGTTTGTGTACTTAGTAACTCTTACTGACAATGAAAACGAACGTGACGGTGGAACATTCCATGCTCTTTACTGCCTTTCAAGACTACGATTCTCTTTTCTGTTTTTTTGAAAAACTAGTTTTCCGTCATTCAGACGTGAAGAACATTGGATCACAATCAGGAGGGATCATCGATCAGGACGTCCAATGTTATGCTGCCATCACTGAAAGTAGGTGGGGTTTTTCAAGGTGTCAATTCATCTGTGATATTATGAACATAACACGATCCTTAATAGACATACAGCATTTCCCTTAGAGCTAGTGATACATTTATGATGAGACTTGCATTCTCCTTTTGTTTCGGGTCAGCAACAGTGTAACCTTGATCTGACCATGCAGGGGCACAGTACTCGACTCCATCCTGCTAGCATCTCCGCTGAGCTAAAGAAACTTCCAGACATGGCCTTCTGTTTGATTCTCTCACACTGTTTCATGTCCACAGCTGTGACTGGGTTATAACAATGATACGCTTTCAGATGGCGACAGACGAACGGGGTTGTGCAAAGGTCACGTTTTTCCCTCGATGAGAGGCAGGCAAGCTGCGTACATGAAAATCCAGTCACACAGAGACAATGCTGGAATGTCCTTCAGGATCAGCCACTGAGTCACACGGCCACTCGACGGGTGAGAGGAGTCGGAATAGATTGCTCCGGCGAGTGGCACCATGCCCAACAGACGCAACCGAGATCAGCGTGGCTCTAACAAAAAGCCAGCTTAAGAAGCACAGCATGTGGAGATTTAATGCTATAGGGATGGTATATGGGAAGCCAAGATTTGGCTTTATTAATCACAATAACAAAAAGCAGAAAAGCGGCACACAAAAAGCAAAAAAGGGTATAAATACCGGGCGTTTCATCGTTTTTAATAACGGAGACCAATAACAAACGGCTGTCGCGCATGCAAGAAGTCTATACTGTATGTTCACAGCACTGCTACTACAGAAGAAAAGCTAATTCATCACTCAGCTCTTGACTTAAAAGCGCTAGTTTGAGTTAAAGCAAACGTGAAGTTCAGAAATCTGATAGACATGGATAACAATCTTCCAAAGCACAAAGGTCCTCGTTGAAGGCTTCCTGAGGTCTTCGTCAACACCATACTAACATTATTCACATCCAGGCAGGAAAGAGATTCGTTTCCTGTCCTGAAAAGCACAATTTTTGTGTCTTTTCGCCCACTGTAACCAGGACACTTTGGGAACAGAGGGCCTCTTGAGTGCCACTCTGGTCTGTATGTACATGGTATGTAGTTCCCATGGTACCATGGCAGTCAAGTCAAATTTATTTCTATAGCGCTTTTTACGATGGAGCATTGTCTCAAAGCAGCTTTACAATATTGTATGATCTTAAAAGACCAATCCCAAATTGAGCAAGCCTAGAGCGATATTGGCAAGGAAAAACTCCCTGAATGTAGAAGGAAGAAACCTTGGGAGAACCAAGATTCAAAAAGGGACCCGACCTCCATGAGTGGCCCAGATTTTAGTTTTTGCCACCACAACAACACCTATCCTGGATGAAAGAGCAGATGAGCACAATGGTAATCTAGGCAGTCCTGAACCGCTGTAGTGCCTTGTTAAATATAATTTAATGCCCTTAATAAATAATTAAACAACAATTAGTATTACTAGCTCATGACTCTCGTTTGTAACACGAGCGCAGACCATAGTCGGCGGCGATTTCGGCGATTGAACTTACTGGCAGCCTGCACTTTTGCTTTACGGCTCACGACCAGTCCGAAGGAACTCTGCGCCACGCATTCATAGTCCCCCTCGTCGGAAGTGCCGTCAGGCTTGTTGCCCTGGAAGATAGCAATCAGCAGCGAGCCGTTGGCAAACATGGTATAGCGATGGTCCTCCAGCAGAAGTGCACCGTTACGCCTCCACTGCGTGGTGATCGGTGGAATCCCATCCACCTGACAGTGCAGCATCAGAGGCTGTTCCTGCACGGCGATTATATCGCTGGGCTCCAAGGTAAAGGCCAGTTCAGCTCCACCTGCCACATCTACAAGCACACGTTTCACTTAGGTTCAACGTAAAATGTAAAAAACACTCATAAACCTTGTAGATTATGGAAACTACGGTGTGAAAATGTCGCTAATCACTTCAACCTTATACCTATCAATTCTAGAACACTTCTCTACACACTGGAAATGTTCCATGGATACCACTGTGTAACACACACTGGCCAAATGGCTGTACAAGTGCGCACTGTGATAAGTCAGGTATCGTTTGTCTTGAAGTATGAACTATTTGATTTATTGTGTGTTTTCAGTGGTGGATATGCATAAGACGTGGAATGGCAGGACTTTCACACTGTTATATCTAGTCAGCTGCCTTTCAGAAGCACAGATTCTCTGTGAGCCTCTGAAGAGGCTGTCCAACAATAAAAGAAAAACCATGTCCTTCACTGTGTATTCACCGAGAGAGGCACTACGAACCGAATGAACACACTCTGCAGCTTTAAAGCGCATGTAAGGTAAGGCACGCACACACACATACACACACAGAGTAATGGCAGCCCAACCCCCATGTGTACGACCCTGCAACCATAACAAAATTCGCCCCGTTTTTTTACACTAAATTAAAATAATTTATTTTTAAAATCATCACATCTGTCTATCAGCAACGCGTCCGATAACAAAGGCAACGAGCGACAACATGAAACCGTCCAAGGAGGTCAGCATGCTCATTCAACACCTGTATTATTCTGGCTAACCAGATTGAAATAAGCAAATAACGGGATTAACGCCACATCCAAGTTCATGGTAACTCAGCATGGACAGTGGTCTGTGTCCCAAATGGATCTCTGCTTCTGACTAGGTGGGAGCCTCTGTCATGCCAGGGTTCCAATGATCCCACTGATTCCAATCAATTACAGATTTATTTTTAGGCTTAGAGTATCCATTTCATAATCTAGTTCTTCAGAGCATATACATTTTTAAATAAAGCTCTAGAACAATGTGGTCATAGAGTAATTACATATGGTTCTGAAACAAACACATGCAAAGCTAAAACAAGACAGTTATAGAATAGGAATTAAATGTAAAACTCTAAAATAATTATTTTTCAGTTGGAGATTAATCATTGTAATCCTATTGCTTTTGAGCATATAATTTATAGACTAAATCATTCTTTAGTTCTAGAATAACTATTATATGCAAATCTACAACAATATGGATAAAGAGTAAACTGTCCAATAACCATTATGTGCAAAGCTAGAAAACTGCAGTTGTAGAATAATTAGATATAGTTCTAGTATATCTGTTATACACAGAACACTATGGTTATAAAATAATGATTATAGATATAGTCCTAGAAGAACGTAATAAGCATATATAGAGCAAAACAGAATATTTGTTATGTATGTATCTAGAATAAAACAATTATATAATAATCACATATAATCACACATATAGCCTTAGAATAACTGTTATACAGAACAAGAACAATGCATATATATA
>JAUZST010043405.1:0-26259 GCA_034779995.1 Parotocinclus haroldoi
ATATGGAATACTACTTAGGCTGACCAAAACATGTTTCCACTGTGTGATGGTATATCTCAGATGCCCAGAACCTCATTTATGACAGTTTATGCTTGTGGAAATATTTAACATAAGGCTTCTTTTTTGCACAGCAAAAGTGTTCAAGTGGAATTTATGAATGTAACTCTGTATTGTATATGTATCTGTATTGTAGTGCTTCCCAAGTGGTTACATTATCTATTGGTTATATTAACTATTGACTGATGCAGTGCCATCTAGAAGTTCAGAGATCAGTTAAGTCTTGCACCATTGCCCTTTACTTAGTGAAATTCCTCCAGATTCCTTAAATCATTTAATAAAATTATGCACCGTGGAGGGCAAAGTATGTACATCCCTTCTGATCTTCCTTTGATGAGTGTATTTTTATTTATAAACTGCTCAACTTTGCTCATCAAAGACTCAGCTTTTTGTGAATACTGCTGTTGTTCATATGATCTGTTAAAAATCACCATCATCATTTAGTTTTGTACCTCATTACTAACCCTGCAATGTCATTATGAAAGTCTACAGCATAATATCAAAAACTGATATCCTGCAATTCATTTTAATTTATTGATGCTTTACGTGCTGATTTTGGCCTAATAATGTAAAGTGTGACAGATCAGAGATTGGATTCAACTAAGGCTGTATGTTATGGTTGATGACTGAGCTGAAAACCAGAGCCCATTATTAAGAGCTTCGACTAAAGGAAAGCAGAGGCAGAGGTTCAAGGATTTTTTCTGAACCTACAAAAGGAAAGCAGCAGACAGAAAAGGGAAGCAACCAAAAGCAGCATGTCAGAAGAAATTACCTGTTGCCATGCAGTAGCCTGTAGGTGATACTTCTGTTGTTGCCATGGTGCTCAGTGACAGAGACGGAAAACAAAGGTTGGTTTGGGGAGCTATTAATGTTGTACTCTGTTTGACTGTTGTATCCTTATTTATTAAGCTGTTAGACATTTGGATTCTACAGTTTAGTGGGTGAATTAATACTATTTTATGATATAGTGTGTATGAAATAGATTATGGCCGATTGTTTTGATGTGCTACAACACTGTACGCAGAGAAGGTGAACACACTGAATCAGACAAGAACCTAGAGACTTTGCGGACTTTGGGGATGAGGGAGATTGGGGTACAGGTGCAGGGGATTTAAAAGACAGGCTAATCAGAGCAAAACAATGATGGCATGTGACAGGAGGCGTGAGAGAGTGGGTTGTCTGGGAGTCAAGGTTGATAAATGGGATTGCAATCAATATTACACTATTATAGTAAGAATGACTGTGTGGTGGGCTGCTATACTCTTTTTTTAAATAGATTTCTATTTTATGGGTTATTATTCTCAATTATATTATAGATCACTTTGTTGGGCTGTTACACTGTGTTATAGAATAAATGGCTAATTGCTGGGCTTGTATACTGTATTATAGTACAGATCACAATGTTGTGGTCTGGTATACTGTATTGTAGGAAATATAGATATTTGGTGGGCTGTTATACTGTATTGGAGGATAGCTGTTTATTTGGTCTTCTCTTACATTGTGTTATAGTAAAGTTGGCTAGTTTGTGAGGTGTTGCACACTATTAAAGTATAGTAAAATGTAGGTTATAAAGCTGGGCAACATTGTACAACAAATACTGTATTGCAGTATATGAAGTAGAGATGCACCGATAGATCCGGTGACTAAAATCAGTCTCGTGTAACCGATTCTGACTCAGCCACTCACATGTTTGTAATGAGACTAGTGCATGTGCATGTTGATGATGAGGACATCTGTGATTTTGTGTTACTTAGTAAGCTATATGGTTCATTAGGCTGCCTTGGTTTATCAATTGTAATACATGATGCACTTGTTTTAATTTCTAAGATTATTATTTATTTTATGTTTCTTTTAAAGAAAAGCATTGTCTTATTGGTCCAAATCTGAATAAGCCGGTCAAAAACAACAGCAACAAAACTAAAGAGAGATCAGAATCGGCCATGAAAAAGAATGGCAATTGGTGCATCTCTAACATGAAGTGCCATGCAATATTTTGTTGTATTAAATAATACATATTCAGTGGGCTGTTATGCTGTATTATGTTATGGAATCCAGATTTGGTTGACTATTTTCTGAACAATATACACTACATATGAGGTATTATAACATGTCTCACCAGTACAGCCTTGAGGAAATATTTGTTATTGAATGCCTTTTGGCAGTGACTGGGTTTTGATTCCAGGTGATGCTGTTATTCTATTTTAAATTGTATATGTGGCCTAATAGATTAGCTGTTATATTACAGATGGCTGATGTACTGAGTGAATCTGTACTGTTATATTGTGCAGTAGGCTTTATTGGTATGTTATTTTAATACAACATCATTTTATTTATTAATGCATTTTTCTATGAGTTTATTAGCCTTTAACGTAATTATTTTGTATTATAATTGTTGTGCTGTCATAGGGCCAATGCAGTACTTAAATGTGTGTATATGAAGACATGAAAGAAAAAAAGTATATAAAAGTGAAAAACTGCACAACAGGCTTAAACCAGTTACCAGTTACTAGTTATTTAAACTAGCTATTGTTATTATAATTTGCTAAACTTTACAATGTGTAACTAATGCTGATATATAGGATATCAGTTGTGTTGTTTTAATATAGAGAATATATTGTGACAGTGTTACATGATTTTCTGTAGGCACTGTATTTATTTTATAATACAGTGTGCCCACTTTAGCTGTTGTTATTAGACAGTGTAAAAAAGGGCAGATTTGCGAGAGACAGCAACATGTATCCAGAAAAAATGAATACTTATGCAACAAGGCCAGTCAGGTGGGTGGTAATGTGTAATATTTTATGTACACTTGCCTCCCTCTAGAGGAGATGAACAGTATGTAATTTTGTTTGAGCACGTTGGGTAGCACGATATCGAATAGCCCAGGCAAATTGGTGTACAGACAATAAATTAATTAGTTAAATTGCCACTCTCTCTCAGTCTCAGAGATGACAGAGCTGGAGTCATCGTTGGATTTTGCCTCATCAGGCCGGTCTGGCCGCCGTAATGCACTGCCTGATATTTTGGGTTCACCTGTTGGAGTTCCTCCTGACCTGTCCCTAAAGCTGGCTGAACTGTCACTCACAGGTAACGTCTCTGAACCTCTGATTATAAATAGGGAAAAAAAGAAGCAATTATGTACCTATTCAAATAAAGTGTTTTTATTGTGCAGGTTTATTTACATTTTTGCTTGTCTTGGTCAGGGTCTCTACAACATGGGTCACTGTTGCAGCATTGCCAGATGACCCCCTCCCTCAGACATAGCCAATCCTGCCTGCCTGTGATACCTGGCCCAGACAATAAGAACATATTAAATTATTACTTAGATAACTTAATTCTTAATTCTTACATATTTCTTATGTTGCATCCCATTTTCATTCTTGGTCTTCCCAATGTTTCTTCCATATAACATTTTTCCATTTTTCCTAATCAGTTTGGGCTTCAGACTTAGATATGAGGAAATTTTAAAGCTTCTTTGAGAAAATGCTCCACTGTTGAATTCTATGAATAAATCTGACTTTGACTTTAACTTGACAGAGGTGGTATCTGAACCCTGAACCATCTGGTTTATAATTCAGCGTCTTAACCACTGGGCTGTCTCACAACATTCACCCCATGTGCCCCTTTGGATTGCAAGATTTTTTTATCTGCTATCAGAAAACAGCCTTATAATATTGTCACTAAATGGAAGTGAATCACATTGTCATGTTCCAAAATCTAGCGGAAAGCCTTCCCAGAACAGTGAAAACTGTTGTAGCATAGATGCATCAAGGGTTGGAGGGTATATTGCATGGGGACTGTTTGTGTCTTTGTTTTCATCTCACCATTGTCTTCCTCTCTTTTTATTCTATGCCTCTCTTTCAGATGGGCCAGTAGGGGCTCAGTCCCCCAGTGTGGAGGAGCCACCTACACCCACTGAGAGTACAGAGGGGAAGGAGGATTCATAGGATTGTGCCGAGAGTTTAGCTCAGAGATGGAGCTGTGGCATGACAGGTGGCCTTGCTGCATAAATGCAGATTTTCTCAACTGTACTTGAGAGTCTTTGCAGTATGGAAAGCAGTGGAGAGGAAACAGGGCATGAAAACAAGGTATTATAGGGGCAGTGCAATGACAGATATGTCCAGTGTCATAAATTGAACTTAATGAGGGCAAACTCTGAGCAGTGTCTCTCATTTTTTTTACCAACTGACAAGCCAAATGATGGGAGGATACCACTAAAGACTGCTTTTATGTTTTTCACCTATTGTTTGACTCGATGCTGTTTATATGTCAAGTTTGTATTTTTAAAAATCTGTTAAGTATGGATTTGTATTGTGTGTGATTCTAATATGGTATCATAAAAAATCCACTAAAAACAGTCGCAAAGAGCGAGTGGAAGTGTGTTATGTAGCATTACCTGTTATTCACTTTAAAGCCATGAAATTAACATTTTTTATCAGACTCATAACAGGTGAGAAATGATCTAAAGCAAGTGTTACATCTGTTAAATTCTATGCACAGACATTAATTAGTTAATTAGTAATAATAACAATAGTTCAAACTGCATGCATTAATTAAAACTACACTGCCTGGCCACTGTTTCAACTGAGCAAATGCTTTGATTGGATACTTACTGTGGATTACTGATGTTTCAGTTGGCAACAATTTCTTTCTGATACAGTAAGTAGCTTCTAAAGAACATGTCAGTAGATGTATGTTTTGGTCATGGAAAATATGTTACTGTGTTTCAGAGTTGTCAAATTATTGGCCCCCACCAAGCAAATTTATGAGATTGCTGAAATGCATGGAATTGGGTTAAGACCTGTTCAGTACATTACTAACACCTGAAAGGAGGCCGGCGCAGTCGCTTTACAGCTCCGAGATCCCCAATTCGATCCTGACCCTGGACTCTGCCAGTTTGCATGGAGTTTGCATGTCTTCCCCATGTCTGTTTAATTTTGCTAATCTGGTTTCCCCTCACATTCCAAAGACATGCATTAGGTTGAGTGGTCTTGAATTGCTTTAAATTGGGCCATAACATGTGTGCTGATGTAACATTGTGTCTGTTGTCAATATGATGCAGATGCAGTGTTATAAAAATGAATGAACAAAACAAACAGATGCAAAAATAAATCATTCAAAAACTCTTGAATGATCGTGATCTGAGATCGTTCTAAATGCTTGGTGAAGTAAAATCATAAAAAGTTGACAGCAGATATTACGGAACTCTAACAGACTCACAGAACTTTCCTACTGTTTTAAGTAGGAACATTTTGACACACACAGGTCATGAAGAATGCACAGGATTGGGACAAAAGTGCTGTGTGTCTATAAGAAGTCCACTTGTTGGTGCAGATAATTAGGGAAAAGGCTTCATTTTGCTAGGGCGCATAAACAATAGGCTTTATAAAAATAGAAAAGGGTCATGTGGTTCAGTGAGTCATGTGATCCAGTGAGATATACCCTATTTCAGAGTAATAGGTTCATCAGGGTAAGAAGGGGTACACTTGAAACTATGCACCCATCATACATAGTGCTTACTGTACGAGCTGCTGGAGGCATTGTTATGATCTGGGGTTGTCTTAAGGTCAGCAATGTTATGTGGCAATTAAATGAGGTCAGTGGAGTAGCTGAATGTACTGAATGGGTTATTCCATCAATGGATTATTTCTTTCCTGGTGGGAAAGAAACAGTGTTGCCCATATTCCAGGACAACAATGTGACATTCATTGGGCTCAAATTATAAAAGAGTGGTTTTAAGAGCATGCAAATAAATTCAACACATTACCTGGCCACCACAGAGCCTTGGCCTTAACTTCATTGAAAATCATTGTATTATGCTAAGGAAGACAAAATGCAATTCTGGAAGGAAATACTGTAAATGTTATGACATGGCAAAAGGTTGACATGCCACAATAGGAAATGCGCACTGTCATCAAAGTGAGTCAGCTAAATATTAGAGCGCATCCTTATTCTGCTCAGGCAATGTAGTAAAGGTTGTTCTCAGATCTAGTCAGAAAACTTGCAGAACACCTTAGTGGAATGATGACCTGAATTGAAAACTCCTAAAAAGTTACTCACATATCCCTGTTATTTATTTACCTATTTATCCCTGCTTTTTCTGGTCAGGCTCATGGATAAGGGTCCAGAGCTTAACTTTAAATGCATTGAGCACACGCACACCCCGTCCATGACAGAGCTCCGAGCCTTCAGGCTGCAAGTCCCACCCAGGATTTGAATCCAGGTCCTTAAGAACTACCTTTTCCAGCAGGTGGCTCTTTCACTGAGCCACTGACAATGCTAAACACATTTAGACCATAAACATGCAAATAACTGTAGATTTTGTCTACTTGTTTGTTAAACACATTAATTAATCATTCCCAGATCATCTGGGCTATCGATTTCACCCAAATGTCATGCGCATCAGTTGAGTTAAATGGAGGAAATTTGGTACTGTTTCTACTCAAAGAGTGAGTGCCCTGTAAATTATTCCTCTTCAATAACAAAGCGATTGATACGTTTTATTTTCTTGTAATCTATACAGTTTGTGTGTGCAAATGTTGTAAATGTCTAATCTGACACTTGGCACACATTAAAATTTTTGTTCTGAAATCAAATGAGATTATGCACTGTACTATATAGCCAAATGTTTGTGGAAATCACATGCAAAAAGCAGAAGCATTAACATGCTGTTGGTTCCCCTTAGCTGCTAGATTGTGCTCAGCTTTTCTGGAAAAGCTTTTCACATTGTTTTTTGCATTTACACATTATAGCTGTTCACGCTTTATTTTATTTTTTTTTAACACCGACCACTGTAAACATTTTATTTGTTGATATTACGGTCTGATTGTTTGTTGTGTTCACACCTGAAAATTAAATTAAAAATGAAAACATAAGGGGTCTATCTCACACCCTGACATTAGATCAGCTTAGAATGTTATGTTATGCTATGGTAGCTATTGACATCCACCAATCCCTACTCATCAGGCTTCCAGATTCAATCTATCTTACTGTCCATGGTTAGTTTAGGCTTATGTCTTGCCAGATATCTGAGAAAGCTAGGCCTTGAAAATATATATATATCTTTATATATATACATGTCTGTACACACATGGTAGCGCCATTCACATTCACATTTAGCGTTTGTTTGTGCTTTCTCTCGCCATCTGTCATCTCGTTTCTTAAAAACCCAAGCAGTGTTTTTAGCAACTCCTCAAACAGCATTTTTAAGGATTATCCCCATCTGAGCCCCAGCCAGTTATTTTTTACGTGCTAGATGTGCACTTAGCTAATACCCCTCTGCTTTTTTCAAAAGTTGCAACACAACACACGGTACTACCTACACACACACATACTCACTCACACGCAGAACTACAATTGTCAAGTCATAAAATAAAATGCATTGTCTGCAAAAACTTAATTGTGTATTAAATGTGTGCTGCTCGCATCCGTATTCAGGATGTGTCGACCTCGAAACTCGGAACTCGGAACCTCTCGCCTCATCCTTTCTAGTACCGTGCATAGTGTTATTCCATTGTTGACCTTTGTTTCACTGCTGCATTCTTGGAGGAAATAATAATAATAATTAAGCTAATACTAATTAAGGCTAATAATAACATGTATGTAACCTCATAATTATAGTAATAACCTAGTGTATATATATATATATTATAATAATAATAATAATAATGCTACTGATGACTATGATGATGATGATGATGATGATGATGACGATGACGATGACAATGGCGATAATTACTACTTACTTCAATACTACTAAACAGTTCTACTTGACTATAACACCACTTTCATTAATACTGGGCAGCTTTAGCAGGGCAGACATTTGATTAACTGAGTTGTGGCATTTTAAGAGACAGGCATACTGAAAGTCACTGAGCACATGAGCACGATCCAGGCAACATGTGTACACCCATGGATGTATGCTAATGTATAAAATGTCACTCATTTGAAGAGTCTAAATAGTTTTGCCATATAGTATACAACAGTGCTTGAATGTTTGTGAATGCTGTATTTTTCATCATATACATGACCTAAAACATAGTCACAAAAAGTCCTAAATATACACGAAGACCAAATTAAACAAATAAGTAAAAAATATTGTACTTGGCCATTCATGTTGATGTTTACTGTAAGAATACTGTGGCCATACTGATTGTGCCATACTGAGAATGGTGATGTTTGGATATAATAGAACTTGTATCAAACTTTTCCCATTTATTAAATTTGGAACATTTTGCAGTTTTGTATTATACAGTTTTATGCAAAGGTTTGAACACCCCTGGATAAATTCCAATACTTTGTTTCTTGGGTGCCCATACTTATACTTATTAAATGTACACTAACACTACACTTTGTACTGGTTGTGGTGTATATGTGTGTACACTTATTACCAACTGGTGTAAATTTGATTATTATATATATATGCATTTTTACACTGGCAATATTCTCAATATAAATGTAGATTCAAGTACACATCAATAAAGCCATACAATGTGTGGGTTGTAGTGGATGTTTTTTTTTAAATTTTATTTAAATTCTTCTCATTTACTAAGATGTCAGCTCAGCTAGTCAACAGGACGTACATATTGTATGCATCCTTGAGTGTGTAGCTATTATAAGACCACCTAATGGTCACCTCGGGTGACCTCAGGTGGTCATCACCTCAGGTGGTGTAGCAGTTTATCCCACCTCAGGGACTGGGATTTGAGTCCCAGCAGTGCTCTTCAGCCAAGTCGATAGCACCTGCAGACATAATTGTGTGTGAGGAATGGGGGTCTGGTCAGGGGGCATCCCATAGCAACTCTGACGCCTACCAGCCAGGCAATGAACTGGCATCCCAGCTTTATATATTCTGTCACTCTTTAAGCTCAAGTTAGGCAACAAGACATGTTTACCTCTTTCTGTAAGAGGAGATATAATTTCTGTAACACTGAAACATTAGTCTTGTGAAAACCAATCTAATATGTGAAAGATTGAACACCTGAAACCATAACCCTAGCCATTTTTAAGGTCTCAGAATAGGATTTTCAACAACTCCAGAGTTTTATATATTCTGTCACTCTTTAAGCACATTTAGGCAGCTGATTTAGGGTCGGAAAATGAGGTAATACAATACAAAAGAATGTTGGTAAATATACAGTATTTTGTAAATGAGAAGAAACATTGTGGGGAAAGATGCGGAATGTATTACAGTGTTAGCCTACTTAATTTCGGATGGGTTCAGGGTTAAGGTTGGGAAACGTCACTATAATAACAAAAGGTAAATAAATAAATAAAATAAATGAATAAAAATAAGAATAATAATGTAAACAGAAAAATGTTGGTGGATTAAATGTTTCTAAAATTGACCACCAGGTGGCAATAAACGCTTCTATGCTATGCAGTGTTGGTTCAGACTGTGCATTCAGAAAACGAATCTGCTAGAGCAGTTATGTAGGCTAATTAGCCAACCATAGATTAATGCACATTTACAAGTATGTACACGTGCCTTTAGGGCTGATCTTTATAAATAATTTAACACTAACAACTACGGCCAGTAAAACTGTTACTTGGTAGACAATAGTAAATGCATGCAGGCTGTTAACAGGACACGCTTGTGTTCCCCTTTCAGTGGAGATATAACACAATTTTTTAACAATGAAATATAGCACTTGTCCATGAAGGCATGGCAGGATCCATGTACACTAACTAATCATTTTATCAGGCAAACCTCTTTGATTCTACATTCATTGTTTATTTTATAAGATCCACTTGCCATGTACAGAGGATGATCTACAATTGTACATGTATAGAAGTAGTTCTACAGTAACAGCACTGCAGTGTCATTGACATCGTAGTGGTGTGGTAGTGTGTATTGCACTGGTATGTTTATCTTAGACACAGCAGTGCTGCTGTCTACCAACCAAAAATGTCCAGCCACCAGCATCCCATAGTGCTTACAGGCAGCATCATGTAAGCACTGATGAATGATGACTTACACAAACTGTGCAACAACAGTTGAGCTGCTGTCTCTGACTTTACATCTACACAGTAAGTGAACACTCCAGCCGTACTGTCTGATCTCATACAAGAAAAACACACATACTACGTTCAGCAGTGCTGAGAATGAGCCACCGCCCATATAGTGCCTGATATGTGGTGATCATGAGGGAGTCCTGACTATTAGAGACCAGAGGGTCTAAAGGGTCTAACTATGTAAACAAACATATGGACTACAGTCTGTAATTGTAGAAAGAGCATGTATATGGTAAGTGGAACCTAATAAAGTGAGATGCACCTAATAAAGTGATTAGTGATTATAAGTTTTGTTTATGATTCTGTTCTACTGTGTTCAGTACAATTTCCAAAAACATCCATGGAAACTCAATGATATAAATTATATCAAGTAAATCTGAAACAACATTCATATTTTATAATGCCTCATAAAGAAATTATTTGGTGTTCTTGATTGGCCTGCACAGAACTCAGACCTGAGTGTAATGTATGTGCTCTATAATGAAATAGCGTCCTGCCTAGAGTTGTTATTGTCTAGCATCCTGTGTTGCCAGCAGCAGCTTTCCTGGGAGCCTGGCCAGGCTTAAGCAGACGAAAAAATGAATGAATGAAGAAATATTTCCTTTCCTAACTGTATTTATACATTATAACACTGGGTATTAAATTGAAAAAAATTATATCTGAACAGTTTTTAAAATTGAATTAGCCGAATATGTGGTTTGCGATCATGCTACTCCTTAACTAGCATCATTAAGAAGTGGAAAATGTATAGTACCACCAACACCTTGGCAAAATTGGGCCATCCATGCTTGATGACTGTCCTTTGCCTGTTGTCCAACAGTCTTTGCTGTGAACCCTATGACCCTAACATGGTGTCAAAATCATGATCTTTAACATCTGCCCAGCTGAGCCACCTTGACACTTAACCGCAGGATTGCAAATGAGCAAACGAGGTGTTTGGTTATGTCAAAGGGCACAGTGTGAAGAAAGTAGAGGTGTATCTGAGCATAGGGTCAGACAGGTCTGCCAGGAGTGGCAAAAGTCCCAGTCTACTAGCTTAGCGCAAAGTAGCGTAGCCTCATGCTAAATTATGTTACTTAGATGAAGAAAGTGCAATTGGCCTTTTACAAATTTTTCATCAGCATACAATCTCAGTGCCAACACTGAGTGATAGAGGGTATTTCCATTCACAGCAAGATTTAAAATATTCTGAATTACTTACACATGGATGCTTGAATTTATTTGATGACAAATAAACAAGAAAGAGAGGCTGTAGGTTGCAACTATGCATTAGAAAAACAGAGATTTTGCTCCTTCTATGCTTTTTGACATTTTTGGGCACAGGATGTTGCCATGGATACCAAATGTAGTGTTGGCTCAAAATGTATCCACCCAAATTGATGCATGCTTAGCCCCTCCCAGTGCTTTAGACACCAGGAAGACAAATGCTGATGCCATAGTAACACTTTGTTAAGAACACCATATTCAGTAAATCGCATTGATAAAAATACTCTCATCAGAGTTGTGACATGCTGTGCGGTTGATGCTGATGCATGACATAACAATAGATTTAACTGCACATTAACGAAAACATATTTGTGATGACTGAAGCTGATCACACTGACATTTGCATAGGGAAGGAGAGATTGAAGAGAGAATGCAGTGTAGGGTGGTGGAGGCAGGAGGGTGGGTGATGCATGAAGCAAGACCGTAGTCTGAGCTAAAAATACAAACGCATCATCCTTACAGCGTGAAACTCCTCACTGTCTCGTCACAGTGCAACTGGACTGCGAATCATATCAAACCATGACTGGTTCATCCAGCTGTCACAGAACAATCTAATCGGAGATGGCAATAAAAATCCAACTCAATTGACGGTTTGACCTATAATGAGCGCCGCCAGACTGCTATAAGTGCTGGGATGTGTAACAGAGTTTCAGAGCAGCATTAAATTCAAGTTCGCCTCTGCTGAAGCAGAAGTGCTTGCTGACCCGCAGCGGTGTCGGAATGAGACGCATCAACTGGAACCACGGAAAAGCAATTCAAACAGAGGAAGGGAGGGCACAATCACATGCTTTGCACATGCCTTGTAACGTGCCACTGTCTGCCAGCCTGCCTTCCATTGCAATACATGCTACGTCACCACAACAAACAAAGCATTTCTAGCATGGATTGAACACTGAGAACTGTCCCAGCTAAACAAGCTTACACTGGCAAAGTAATACATGTTTGACCAGACATTCTGTTATAATTTCCTCAAATAGACCAGTTTATAACTCACTTAATTAGGTACACCTTAGGTACACACTGGTACTGTGTTGGACCTGCTTTTGCCTAAATTTGTTGTGGATTCAGCAAGGTGCTGGAAGCATGATTCAGATATTTTGGTCCATAGTGACTCAACAGCATCTTTCTTTTTAGCAGTTTCTGTAGATTTGTCGGCTGCACATCCACAATGCAAATCTCCCATTCCTCTACATCCCCAATGTGCTTTTTTGGATTGAGATCTAGTGACTATGGAGGCTTGTTCAAGAAACCAGTTTTGTGACATTGCACATTATCCTTCAGAAAGTATAAGTTTATTTGTTTATTGTTTCTTTGGCTCATTTATTCAGTTGCCTGCTGTGTGACCCCCATCTGCCCTTCTGTTTTAAGATTCAAAATGTCATGTATTCAGAGATGCCCTTTTGCATCCCTCAGTTGTAACTACTATCAGCTCAGAGATGCAAGCATACTAACAGACCTCCATCGTCCAAGCTCATCCCATGGTTCAAACCCAGGTCCTCAGGAACTGTTCTTTCTAACAGCTGGCTCTCACTCCTGTGCCAGCTGCTAGATTTGTCATTTTTATGATTGCAGCGTTAAAGTTGATATGTTACTGTTCTATATTTCTTCCGAAATATAACCTAAAACATCATCCAATTTTCAGAAAACCAACCAAAAAACTTTTCTTTCAGAATATGATGTAACCTTTTTGTTTATACCTTCAAACAATGCTAAAAACATGCTTTGAAGATCAGACTCCTATAGACCCCTGTTCTTTAAATATAGCATGGTGCCCACTCATGCCTGATGGTCATCCTATTGAATGAAAGCACCAATTTCATACTCTAAATTAGCTGTTCAACCTAGAGGTTTACATATTATCGCCACTTAGAGGAATGTAATATTTAATAATTTTCTCAGTAAATGAATAACCAAGTATAATATTTTTAGCTCAATTATTTAAGTGGGTTCCCTGTCAACGTTCTGATTTTTTACATTAAATAATGTAAAAATTAAATGATTCTTTAGGTCATATTTATGCAGTTTTGGCCCACATTAATAATAATAATTCACAATTCTATAGTGCCTTTCACATATAAGGTCTCTTTGCAAAACAAGTTAAAAAACACACACTATACAAAAAGGGAGGAAGAAACATGTTGGTGGAAAGAGAAGTCTTTACAACATATTTAAAAACAGAAAAGAGAAGAGCAATTATTAAGAAACTGGGGAAGAGCGCTCCAGAGTTTGGGGGTGGGTATTATGGAGGTGAAAGAAGGCAGACTTTTGTGAATGACTTCATGTGTGGATTGAAACACAGCAATGAATCAAATCAAACACTGCGCATAATTGTCACTGCTCTGTGTCAGTCAGACCAATCTGTAAACTTATATTTATAGAAGGGGTCAGCTAACACCCTGCTCCAAGAGTCTTCAAGAGTCTCTGAGGAAGCCGCTACTTACCTAACTTTCCCTAGATAATAGGTATCATGGAGATTCAGTTAGTGGGTTGGAGTTGGCATTGAATACATCATGAGGCAAACATGTTTAAAACAAATATATGAGAAGCATATAGTTTAGCTGCATGAACGATGAGTTTGTTAGTTAAAGAGGTTAATTGTGTTTAGTAAATATGTATCTTCATATATATTAAAGTAAAAATTGCTACTGTTTTATAAGGCTGTAGACAATAACAGTAAAAATGTATTTCTTTTATATAAAATTTTTCAGTTTTCATCGGTCCGTCGATCTGTCGGCTGTGGATTGGTAAGTTCCAAACTATTCCGATATAGAGACCTTTTGTAACCTCTTTAGGCCAGATGGGCATCAACATCTCATTTTCTCACATCCCCAGAAATGTTTTTCATACCATGATACACTTCCACAAACATGATTTGACGATCAGATTCATGTAGATCCCTGTTTTTTAAATACAACAATGTGTCCAATCACGCCTGATTGTAATCAATTTGATTAAAAACACCTAGCTCTAATTTCAATTAACTGCTAATCCTAGATCAAATTGATTTGCCACTCTCAGATATGTAATGATTAAAATTTTCTCAATAAAAAATGACATGTATGACAAGCAAGATATGTTTCTCTCATTTGGTTTGTTTTACTGTTTTATTGTTTTTTGATTGTTTCATGGTGAGCTTGTTATTTAAAGCTGACGTCAATTAAGCTTAATGTTTATCTTTATACAGTATATTAAAGTAAATATTGCTAAAAATGTATAAGGCTGTAGGCAATAAGTATATTTTGTATTTATTATTATTATATGTGTAATGTATGGATTTTTTTGACAATTTCCAACTGTCTGCCATATCTCAACATCATGAACCCACTGACCCTTCCTCACTCTCTGCATGGCAAACATTTGGAATAATTTCTCACCCTAGGATGAAAGGCAAGAGCACTGACTTTACTGAAACACCCCCCACCCTTGTGAGCAATGGGGTAGTTATTCAGGCTGTTCCAGGCCATAATAATCAGATCTTTTGTTGAACTGGAGAGGATATCTGGCTCTCCATTGTGCTGGCTGCATGAGGCTGATGCCAGGATTACAACTTTATACTGGAGCAACCGTTGCTCTGTCAGTCTTCCCTCCAAGGAGAGGCTGGTATTTTTCCACTTGAGTGCAGTTGGGAGATTCAAATAAAGCGCTGCAGAGAGCGGCACAGAACGACACCTGGAAACACTGAGGACATTTTTGGCACTATAATCCACATTCAGCACACCATGACACAACAGTCTAGAGTATGACTCTAAGTCATTCTTCAATTACTGGGAAGGAATCTGATTTATTCTGCTGTATACACTAACATTTGACTTAATCGTCTTAACGACCTAATTCATACATATTTGTCAGGGAAAATGCACATTAATAAACAGCAATAATGGACTGTAAATAAGCTAGGCATAGCCTAAAAGGCTCATTTCAATTGCTAAGTACACATCGGCAATACTTACATACATAGATGCATGTACTAAAAGCAAATACACAGTCAGATTATGTAAGATTCTTTGCAGTTCTTATTAGCACTGCAACATCTTGCCAGATAAGCCAGTTCATTCTTTATAGTCACATCTGTTTAAGCTAATTTAAAGCTAATGCTAGTTATGGGTTTCTGCAAATGATACTGAAATTGTAGAGAGAAAGAAACTTGATTAAATTGCATTTTTTTAAATGTTTGAAAAAACACCCAATTGGGATGCAAAAAAGTCATATTTCTAAATGAAATTACATTTAGCAGACATCCTTATCCAGAGTAACTCATACAGTGTTACAGTTCGAGCAATCATTGGTTAAGGCCTTTGCCTAAGGACCCAGCTGAGGTAGGCTTGGGATTTGTGGGATTTGAACTCTGAACCACTAGGCTACCACAGTCCCCTAGCAATATGCATAATATAAATGTGTTCAATATAATGTTCAATATTAGCACTTGAAGTTCTATGCAGCAGGTTTTTGACTGAAATGATATTGACCATTATGCTGCTGTAATCTATATATAAAGGATATTTTCTGAAGAAAATGGTGTGGAAATGACTTGGATCAGAAACACATCCACCCAGAATTCACAGCCTAAGCCTAATACCACTCCCTCCAGGAAATACACGAAACACATTAACAATCACGTTCTGTATAACCAAAGTATAAATGCACACGGTGGAATATAGACATAAATAAATAAACCTCGCTTACGGCATCCAACCAAGAGGGAATAAGTAAATTTGAAGAAACACTAATTTCAAGAAAAAGCAATTCAGTATAACCTTATAAACACTTTAAACCTTCAAGTAGGTAAGTACAGTGTGGCATTAGTAGCACTGGTATACATCATTTTAAAAAAATCTGTTTTTTTCCCTGCCACTGTTGCCTTAGTCTTTGCAACTATGTATCCACTGTATCCAACATTTGACTTCAAATATTTCTCCCTTTCAAGCACAAGTCTTCAGATATTAAATACTTATTCATTCATGATGCAATGTTTTGCTTTAAAGCTAATGGATACTGGGAAGGCTTCATGCATAAATTGCCATTTAATGGTCTAATGGTAAAATAATGGCTTACATTGCATTACCATTTGAATATTATAATTTATGGACATCACACTGTGTCTTGGGGTGGGGATTGGTAGGTTTGTCTGTAATCCTTTTTTTAAAGTTGCCCTGAACCCAATTTTCTATTTATATCAAATACATCCCTACCACTTCTGGAAAAATATAAAAAACAGGAGAGCAAGTAATTGCAAGTAATAATGGTGCCCAGATGGAATTGTAATGCTGACTGTCCTCTGTTGATGTGATGTATTTGTTTGGCCAAGCTACCAAGTATCCAAGCCTCTGAACCCACCATTGCCTGGATTATAGATATTAAGATTGTATCAGTATGGATAATGCTGTCTGCTAAATGACTAAATGTACACACACACACACACACACACACACACACACACGCACACAAGGGCAGGAAAGCCATGTATTCAGTAAAATCACGATGCCACATATTGTGAAATCATGCATAACATGGACCATGAAAGTTTGCACAAACTTGTGGAGTCCATGGCATCTTAAATGCATATTGTCGTTGCAGCAAAGGGAGAACATACCACAATTGTACTGATAAACACTCTGACACACAAATTTGACAGTGCAATGCAAAATAGAATTACTTTCACTAGTAGTTTCAAATTTTTATGTATACATACGTTAGTGTATTTGCCCATATTGTGGTATTCACCTAAATACAGTACAATAAAGCTTATTATAGTATACTTTGACATATTTGTCTACAATCTTATGTAAAAGTATGAAAAGACTTGATAGGTTACCTATATATTTTTAAGTTTCTCAATAGAAATAAGCTACAGTTGCATGCAACCATAAACTCAAAGTTTACATGTATTTCCTCAATAACAGATTTGAGACCATAAAAAGTAGGGAGTACTCTGTGACATCCTGCTCACCCCCCATTTTATACTACACATGCTGAGTAGATACTGTACTACATGCACATCAGTGTCTTGCCAGTAACTGACCATATGGTAAGCTTTTGATGCGAAACAATAAAATGCTGTTGTTGGTAGATGCAGCCACTTTGTTAGCCTTGAAAACTTGCCAATTTTCTGCCCTCAGCAAGCCTGTAAAGAAATGGTTTGACAATTCTGATGAAGAATTAGAATGATTTAGAATAGCAAATTTGACATCTGTACTCAAACTCCCAGTCATGTTTTGAAATATAGTGGTACGCACAATGTGGTACAACACAAATAATTTATGGGTGTTTACTAGAGGTATGCGTTACACTACACCATGATGCAAAAATAATACAATGTTCATCAGGGAGATATCATGTGCATTCTCTTTGCGACATCTTATGCAATTGCATTTTTTAAACACCAAATGATGCAATCATACGTCATATACATCGTATATTCCATTCAATGGAAACTGAGGAGATTTAAGATGTTGATATATGTATAATGCTTTTCTCACACACAACTGATACATAAAATTACTGAATAAACATAGTACATATATCTATAGAAAATTAATATCTGCTACTAGGGAACAATGAGCTTGTCTGTTTACGCCGATTCTCTAGTTTAATACATAACTTAGTTATTTATACTTATAGTTATTACAATGCTTTTAATTGTTGGGGACCAATGTTTTTTATGTTGCTGTTGTTTAAAAAATGTGCAATGATTCGTATTGTTTACTATAAAACAGCAATGCATTATAACAAATATGAAATGGATAATCATGAGAAATTCAAATTGTAAATTCAGAATTGTGAATTGAATTGATTGTGAGCAGAACATATTGTTTCACCACCAGTGTCCCCAAATTATTGCCTATATAGTGTAAATTTATGCATGTTCATACCCACATAATCCTATTCAGGTCATAAAGAGGTGGGGACTAACAGTATTATAGGGCACAACCCTTATAGAGGAATTACATGTCATCTTTGAGTTTATGGTTGCATGCAACTGTAGCTCATTTCTATTTAGAAACTTAAGAAACTTAAAAATATGTAATTTCTCAGGGGTTTTACCAGCAATCCATCACCTGTCACATACACACAAACATTCGAACAGGGACACTTTAGAGAGCCAACCTGATCTAATGAACATTCCTTTTGGAATTAGTCCCGTTTAGTCCAGCAATCAAACTGGTGATCTTTGTAGCTGTGAGGCGACAGTGTTAGCCACCTATGCCACCGATCCACACTATTATGTATTTACATTTATATATGTTAGCTTAAGCCCTTTATCCAAACTGACTAACAAGAATAGTGCAAGATTGTGAATAAGGGTGGGCTGAAGGGCCTAACAATGTCAGCTTGGCAACTGAACCTTCCAATCAGTAATCTAGAGCCATTAGCCATTGAATCGCCTTTTAAAGTGATGTATCTGGGTGTACCTTAGGTTTCTCTTTTGTATTGATTTTTGGACTGTAAACAAACTATGGACTCACATCATGAGTCTGTGTCCTAGTTCTCACACAGAATGCCAGACAAAGAAAGAGAGAGAGAGAGAGAGAGAGAGAGAGAGAGAGAGAGAGTAACAGGAGAGTGGTACAGTTTGTGTACACCAGCATGTACACACCATGAGCATGTGCCATGTCTGGCAGGGTTGGGGGAGGGGAACATGTCTTCTAAGGCTGGAAGAGAGAATTTAAATTACATAACACAATGACATCATGCAACATGAGGTCACCCATGGAGTCAAGTGAAGCTTTGATATATGAAGTCAATGTAAAGCTTCAAACATGGTAAAATCTAGGAAATTTAGGAAAAACTGCATTTTGTATTATACAGAGTACTGAGCCGCGTATCATTAGGGCAAAATAGCTTGAAATCAGCAATGTCGATCAAATTGGAGTCTGTCCTTTCAGTCTGAAAGTGGGTCACTTTGTGAATTGTCTGCAGATGCCTGAGAGACAGCTGAGGAAATATTCAACTCATGAATCCAAAAACAAGCTCCTTATCCTAAACAATTAGCCTAATGAACCCATACACTAGTAGTGTGCCATGCCTCTCAGAGAGAATACTTCTCTCAGCAAGGAATCTCTGTGTATCTGGTCCTTTTCAGTGTCTTCCTACCCAAGGGAGGGTGAACCAGACTGTACCATCTGTTCCCCGATTCCTGCGATCATCTAGTATAACAACTCCACTACAAAATGGTCAAGTGCTAACAACAAGTGGAAAAAAACAGCATGCTATAATTCTTAAGCATTTGTAGGTCACTTTTGATCGAAGAATTTACAAATTAAAAAAATACATCAAAACATGAAAGGTGATCAGATGGTGCAGTGGTAATATGCTAGTCTTCCACCATGATAACTCAAATTTGAGGCCAGGTGCCTTTTGGCTGGGTTGGACATCATGAAACCCTGATTTTCTGGAAGGGGACTTATGCATGCTTTGTCTTTTTCTTTGAATTGTAAAATATTCTAAGGCAACCCTACTCAGGATAAACAGGGTTAAGTAATGGAGATATCAATAGAATACTGCTTAGCAACTGAAGGCTAGATATATAGTAATATGACTTAACATTACAGGCAGTGGTTACTCCTGCCTGCATAATACTGTGGTTAAGCCTGTGGACAACCAATAAGAAGATTCTGTATAATATAATATAATATTGTATAATATGTATAATATGTATAATATATCTTATACTATGAATATGGCTTCTCTCATCTGACTGTCCTAAGGTTTCAGGACTTTGTACAGACAATGCATATACAGCTCTGTACCGGTGCATATATACCACTACAGAATTAGCAGTTACTCCGACTACACAATTTGTAGATTTTCTGTATTTAAGTGAAAATGTATAATTGCATTTTTAAAGAAGATGCCGTGTTTTCAGGCCTTGATAAATACTATCAATAATTCTACACAAAAAAGTTTTTATTTGTTTTTAAAAAAGCAATACTAATGTTTTCAAGTTTAGAAAACTAAACTTTTTAGTAAAGTTTAGAACTTAATATTTCGATCACAGCTTTCATGTGTCTTCTACTTTTCCTCAACAAATAGGATTTGGTTCAGGTTATCCACTAACCATCACTTTATTGAGTGAAATGGTGTGTATCTGTGTTAGAATTCAGCAGATACTGAAATGTAATTGCTGCCATACATCCGTTGAGTGGTGGAGCAATAAATACGTTTTTTTTTATCATTACTGCAAATACACATTCAAATTCTAAACACTAGTGATAGCTACTCTAACATATTTAACATCTGTGACACTCAGTCCATCACAGGGCTCACCAACCCAAGCTCAGTCCAGGGATCAAACCCAGGTTTTACTCCCCAAGCTGCCCTATTCCGCACTTACTTACTCCACTTACTTGTCAAGGAATCATTACTTGCCTTAACAAACACAGTTCTCAGTTTATCCATTCACCACAATTTGTAGCACCTAAATCTGTGAGTAAGGGCTTCTGCTGCAGCATTAGAGAGAAAATCCCTCAGACATGATCAGCTGCATTCGCTCATGCTGGAGGCACCAAAGAGACTTGATCTTAAGAAGATATCAAATTATAGTGTAATCTGTAACCTACAACTGAGTGAATCTGCAACAATATAGGAAGAGTTTAAAAGAAAAGTAAACCTCTTCCAGTTCCAGTCAAAGGAAATCCCAGTGCTACAGTATAGAGTGAAGTATACATGATATTCTTGTTTGGCAACAGTTTGAAGAACGTGTGATTTTGCTTCTACTTTACCATAAGAAAACTTGGTTGAACCATAGCGTCCAACGAATTCAAGACTGCTGAGATGAATTAAAATGCTAAATTTAAACCAGACAATATTACCTGACATTAGTGCCTCCTTGATCATGTTTTAGAAGCTAAATAAAAGTGAATCTTTGCATGTTGACAAATTAAAGCCTTTCCAGAAAATTATCATTTATTAATTATGTGGTTGATCTCCATATTAATTTGCAATTGTGAGTTCTTCAAATACAATAATACAACTTTAATCACAAGCAATTAAAGAATTCGAAGAAACCTTCACCTAACTACATTTTTGTCTGCCAAAGGTTTGTGGACACCCAGGAATTATATGCAAAAACAAAAGTATTAATATAGAGTTTGTCCCCCATTTGCTATACAGTATGCACACTTTTGGGAAGCTTTTTGGAACGGTGAGCTGAATGATGTCTAACAAAATACCTTATACACAACTGACATTTCAGTTGACCTCAAGGATACATAAGAGAGTGAGCCAGCCATGTTCTCCGTTAACATTGATAATCATTACTTTATGGACTTGATTGTGGTGGGGGGGTGTCAATCGATGAACTGGCTTGCCAGAGGTGGAAACCTGAGATTCCAATCAGACTGTGTGAAACAACAGAGAATATATTACACTCACATTATCAGTAAACTGACACTAATATTGAAGCGTTAATACGGTACAAACATACCACATTTTTTCTCAGTATACAATGCATTCAGAAAATCTTCAGATACGTATGTTCTAAAATTCTGTTTAACTTTCTCATTATGGTTTATTGAGTGCAAACAGATTAACTTACCTCATTAATTTTGTCATTTTAATTGCAGATTAACATTTGAAATCCTTCCCTATACTGTATTAGATCATAACATTACATTTTACAGTGTACAAAAACTTTTGCCTGCTAAGGGTGCAAAGTGAAGTGAAAAAACAATTGTCAGTCTGTCTCACACCAGAATTTCCCTGCAAGACCAGGGTATATCAATCAATAAATCAATAGATATGCACTAAGACCGGGTTAACATATTATATTTCCTGTGCCAGCTAAGGCCATTAGAAATAACTACATTATACAGAATAATTTAGACAAGTGTTTTTACATATTTTCTACATTTGTATAGATCTGTATCCAGCAATGGGTTTGTATTATTATACGTTATGACAAAATACCACTTTATGTGCAACTCAGAATCACACATTTAGTAAAAAAAAAAACATACACAGACTTTCACCAACATCATTCTATGGTTGTTAACCATATTAACCATATAACCATATATTTATTTACTCATTTTCATATGGTCTTAATCCAATTCAGGCTCACTTCTGGAAGGTGTTGACTGGCAGCACAGGGAACAAGGTGGGAACCCTAAACAGCATGTCAATGCAGGTGCACACATACACACACACACACACAAACTAGGACATTTTAAAGATGCTATCAAACCCATCTTTGAATTGTAAATGGAAGATGGAGAGAACATGCAAACTCCACACAGGATGCTGATACAACTGTATGCGTTCCACAGTACAGAGGCTTAAATAGGTGGTGGTAGAGGTGTGCAAGGTCCCTGGAGATGAAAGTATACAGATCACAGAATACAGACTGACTTAACCATAAATGTATAGTCCAAGCAACTGTAACGTGTCGCCTTTGTTTGCAATTGCATTGTGAATGAGAATCTTGGATGAGAAACAATGGGATGCTGGGATGATCTGGGGCTCATCTGGGGACAGTCGGCAACTCTTAGTAGTGATATGAGGACAGGTCTGCAAAATGTGCAGGGCATCCTGCGGCCACATGTTTCCTCTAATGGCAGTGCTTTCAACTGGTATATTTAGCAGGATAATGCTCACCCAAGCACATGAAGGGTTTCTTAGGAATGTCTCCACCGGATTGCAATACTTCCTTTACCTGCCCTGTCAACAGATTTATAGCCAATTGGGCCTTTAGGGGACCATCTGGGATCCCAGCTATGAGTGTGGATGACCTACAAGCCTAGCTGTGGGCAAATGCGCTGTAGAGGCAGGTCTAGCAGTCAGCCCTCTCTCACTAAGAGGTACACTGGCCAAAAGTAGCACTGAGAGCAGTAGGGGAAGCACATTTATAATCTCTTGTAAAAATACCCATTGTTTAATCAGACCAAAAACTTTGACTGATTTGCCTCAGGCATAACTAATAATAATAATAATAATAATAATAATAATAATAATAATAATAATAATAATTTCAAGCCTGCTCTATGTTTTAGCAAGTCCCAGTTGCAACACACCCATCAACATCGAGATGTTTGTCAGCTCATTAGTGGAGCCAAGCGTGTTTTGAGCAGGGAACCTCCAGAGGCAGAGCTGAGCCTCACTCTATTACAGTACTGTTTTCCTTCAAAACACTATAGTGTTAACATTAGGTGTGTCTGAATGTGTTCCCTGTTCCCTGTATAATGCACTAAAATGGTGTTGGCCATTTAGTGTCATCCACAATTCACTGATGATGCACCCTGTTATTATTACTCTTACCGCACCATAGATGTCTTGTACACTGATAAACGCTTCTTTTACTTCTAAACTTGTGCTTAGTCATTTGAAAGCTTGTGTTTAAAAAATGGGACATAGTTTTTCACTCAGTTGTATGTATTAATAAAAAAAGAACACAGGAAAACAAATAAGCAAACAAACCAAATCAAACAAAAACAAATAATGAACAGCATTTTGATGCAAAATAAAAGTAGCATACGAATAGCATATATTGTTTTGGACATTGATGTGCTGGTCAACCAGCTTTAACAGCAAGACAATGTGAATTCATCAGCCATTCCAGTCTAAACCTGCTAAAAACAGCATCCCATGTTAAGGTTTGAGATGTTTTTAATCCAGGATTAGCACAAACCAGAACAAACCAGTTTGGACTGGTATGGAACACTGAACTCATATGGTGTTGCTAAATGAACAGCATACCAACAATAGAGAATATACAGAAACAATTTAAATGACAAGGAAAGAGTGCGTATACCCTACTGAAAAAAAAACAAAACAGACCAGCATGATGCTGGACGTGGTGGTGACCTGCATTTGTTGTGTTTTGAACATGTTTTTGCTGGGAATGCTGGTGACCAGCACATTCTGGTCTTTACTGGAGGTGCTGTTTACCAGCACATGCTGGTCTTTTCTGGGTATGCTGGTGTTTAGCACATGCCGGTTGAACAAAATGAGCAAGATAACACCGGGCAACCTGCTTTGCCAGCAAGGTTATACTGGCCAGCAAAACCAGTAAAACAACAGCTTAAACCAGGATGGATCTAATGGGTAATGAAACAATTTAAGTCAAAGCTATTAATTTAATTACACAGGGGAACAGCGGAAAACTCACCTTTATTGCCACAGCCGTTTAATCTCCGCCTTTGCTCGGAAATGAACAATATTATCTTTGTCTATACTCACTTTTTACTACACATCCCACAATGCTAGGCGCACGGTGCATCTTTTAAGAGTTCGACTCACCCAATCGGCATCGGCCTCGCCTGTGATGTCATCAGCTTTGCTCCTTTTTTTGCGAGAGCAAGCGGTGCTGATGCAGAGCGGAGTCTGAGCGCGCGCGTGAGGGAGATCTACTTTTGCTTCTCAATCCTTCAGCCTCCCAGGTGGGTGTGTGCGGTATTGTACAGGTGATGTATTTGGCGGGCGTTAAACCTAATAGTGCGTTTTGCTTGGTTTGGACAGAATCGGATTTCTAAATGTGGAATTGTAGCTTGTATGCATTGCACAGTATTCGCTTTACGAGCGGACAATGGGCATGGATAAGGTGCAGTGGCATTGTGCATGGCAGTGCACATAATGGGAGCTAATTAGATGGTTGGTCGATTAATTACGTCATGTGGTTGTGGAACTGGTTGAACACTTGTTCTTTCCAACCCCTTCTGTTTATCCAGTAGAAAATGTTTTATTTACTAATGAACTCTTTTGCACATATTATGCATTCGTAGGTGGATTTTTGTGCTCGTTTGCGCGTATTTCGTTTGAGAAAGGCATGACTTAAGTCTGGCAGGTGGGACAATGTAGAACAATAAAGTGCACACGAGATCAAATGAAGGTGTTAATAAATGCATACTATCTGATCCTCATTTTGACCCTGATTTTATGATTATCGCAGTGACATCTTTAAAACAGCCTTCAACCGGAGTAGATGCGAAGATGAAGAATGATATCACATGTACCCTAAGACAACAGAGGCTTTGTCTGCACCCTTTCGAGCACTTATTGATGATTGTTCTCAGATGATATTAATCTAACAACGGGTAAAAACGTCATTGTAAACGCAACTTTACACTTCCCTTTATGAACGTTTTGCGCATTGTAGATGCGTAAATTGGTTATGCAATTGTCCACGCAACATGGATTGAGACTGGGACTGAGACTGGGTGTGACTGCTTGGGTTGTACCAAATGACTAACAATATTTAGTCATTCAAAGATTATGATTTATACTGAACACTTGTGTTTTCAGTAGACACATTTTGGTGCAATCGCAAATCTACATGATCTCAGCTGTTTATCAGGCGCACGAGTGGTGCTCAGGTTTATTGATGATCATCAGGTATCAGACGGATATCCAAGCCTTGGTTAGGATTTTTACGAGCTCTGATATGATCTGCTCGTCATGCTTGAAAGAAGCTTCAAATGTGTGAAATTGGCTGGAGGAAAACGGTACCGTCGCCTTTGTTCTTTACCACACAAAATCTCCTTTGTTTGCGTCCTTCTGTGGCCGCCCTGCTCACCTTCCGCCCATTCACAGACTCCCTGTTTACACCAGGCATGTCTTCATTATATACTCTCATACCCCACACAACAACAACAATAATAATAATAATAATTATTATTATTATTATAATAATAAGTGATTATGCATTATGTGGTGTAATCCTTTCATTAAGGGACTCTCCAGTTGGGGTGTTGACCCCCATAACTGCTTTGACAGGACAAATTCAATTAGGGACAAAGCAGATCAATTTATGATCCAATTAACAAAAAATAGAACAGCACTGTTAAGGAACAGCCGACCCATGATCTATCACTCTTAAATATTAGACACTATACCACATTACTGACATGCCCCTCAAACACAAAACACACACACACACACACACACACACACACACACACACACACACACACACACACACACACACACACA
>JAUZST010043416.1:0-26255 GCA_034779995.1 Parotocinclus haroldoi
GTTCTATTCTGAATAAAATATTAGATGTTGGCACCTCCACATCATTGCATTCAGTTTTTATTCACAATTTGTTTAGTTTGGCAACTTTTTTGGAATCCGGTTTGTATTTGATTAGTGTTAATTATTTGGTATTATTTGGTTCCCCTTTTGCTGTTGATCTGAATCTGTTGATTCATGTTATCCCAGCAATATTTCACAATATTGCATGAAGCAACTTGTGATGTTACTGAATGTTTGGATTTCTCTGTCCTCAAGAGCCCCCTTAAATGCTTGGTGGGGATTAGGTCAGGTGATTGTGGAGGAGAGTTATTACATGTTATAAAAATATGGGATATATTTGAAGTATCCCCTATTTTTGTAAGCAGTATATTTGTTATGAATCGTTAATATTGTTAGTAGTAGTATTATTAGACCAATGCTCGGTTTTACCAATGGGCTTTTAGTTTTTAGAATAATGTTAATAGTGTTTTGTGCCTTTGTTTTACTTTCTGTCCCATTTAACAATAATAATGAAATGCCTTTCCTTCATATGGTACATACAGTATCTCACAAAAGTGAGTACATCCCTCATATTTGTTTATTATTTTAGTATACATTTCCATGAAACATCACGGATTTGATACAATATAAATTAGTCAGTCTACAGCTTGTATAACAGTGTAAAAAAAAAAAATCAACATAAATCAACAACCAGCCATTAATGTCTAAACCACTGGCAACAAAAGTGAATACACAACTAAGTGAAAATTAACCATTTTTCCTCCTCGGTATCATGTGACTTGTTATTGTTACAAGGTTTCAGGTGTGTTCAATTTGGTGTTATCACTCTTTCATACTGGTCACTGGAAGGATCTGAAATAAAGAATTGTTTCTCTACATAATAATAGCCTAGGCTATAAGAAGATTGCCAACACCCTGAAAGTGAACTGCAGCACGGTGGCCAAAACCATACAGACATTTAACAGGACAGGTTCTACTCAAAACAGGCCACCCATTGTCGAGCAAAAAAAGTTGAGTGCATGTGCTCAGCGACATATCCAGAGATTGATGTAGGAGTGCTGCCAGCGTTGCTGCAGAGGTTAAAGGGGTGGGGGGTCAACCTGTCAGTGTTCAGACCATACACTGCACAGTGTATCCAACTGGTCTACATGGCTGTCGTCTTCTAAAGATGATGCTGCTGGCTGTGGGGGTCACATATCAGTGAGGGAACCATGAATGCCAACATGTACTGTGACATACTGAAGCAGAGCATGATCCCCTTACTTCAGAAACTGGGCTGCAGGGCAGTATTCCAACATGATAACGACCCCAAACACACCTCTAAGACGACCACTGCCTTAATAAAAAAACTGAGGGTAAAGGTCAAGCATGTCTCCAGACCCTGTTGAGCATCTGTGGGGCATTCTCAAACGGAAGATGGAAGAGCACAAGGTATCTAACATCCACCAGCTCTGTGATGTCATCACAGAGGAGTGGAAGAGGATTCCAGTGGCAAACTATGAAGCTCTACTAACCTCCATGGTCAAGAGAATTAAGGCAGTGCTTGAATATAATGGTGGCCACAAAAATATTGACCCTTTGGGGTGTACTTACTTTTTTCAAGTCATGGTTGTGATTTAGTAGATCCGGAGTTTTTGAAATACTGTATTTCTATTTACACCAGCCCATTTAGCACCAATGAAAATGCTACATTCAAAGTCACTTAAATCACCCTTCAGACTAATTCCAATGCTCATTTGGATTTTCAACAGGTTACTGTGAGCATGTTTATAGACCTAAATGCATACAGTTGCTTTCATGTCATTGGCTCATTAGATATTTGTGTTGACAAGCATTTGAACATGTGTATATAATAATGTGGCCGGTGAGTGTATATACAAATTCTGTATATATTCTAAATATTTATGTGGAGTAGCCTGGGTACTTTCTGTGTGGAGTCTTCATGTCCTCCATGTTTTTTTGTGTCTGCATGGGTTTACTCCAGGTACTCCAGTTTCCTTCAAATCCAATAACATATGTGTTAGGTTAATTGGTGTCTCCAAAGTGATACTTAGTGTCCGGTTGTGTGCTTGACTGTGTGTGTGTGTGCCCTATGATGGATTGGCACCCCATCTAGTGTTGTTCCTGCCCTTGCGCCCAGAGTTGCCGGGTGGGCACTGGCTAGCCTGTGACCCCGTGTGAAATAAGCGGAATATAATTAATGGATGGATGGATATTTATATATACGTTTAACCCTGTTTGTTATCAGTTTGTGCCATTTTGGTTTGTCCTCCTTAACACTCAAGTTCAGGATTAGTAGGTGTACATTTACCCAGCATCGTGTAAAATGAGCACCTTCTTCTCAGTTTCACCCAGTTGTGTTACTCAAGGAATCTTTTATTCACATTTGCACCACCTGTGTGTCCTGTTTATTTGGCTTTTAGTCAGTTCACTTACCTGTAAAATAAAGCAAGCCTGGTTTGCAGTGGAACATTTTTTTCTGATATTGCTTGGGAAAGGGTTATATGTTTATCCACATGAGGTAATGTAGAGTTTACTCTGAAACTAGAGCCACTTGTAGAATCATTAGAGGCAGTCATAAAAACAGTTAAAGAGGTTACGGCTAAGGGTGTGAATGGTGGGGTTTTTGGTAATGGGTGCAGCAAGGGGTGTAAAGGTAAAGTTATTAGCAGGGACAGGAGCGTAACAGTATCTCTTTCCTCCGTAGAGTAGCAGGCACAAACATTTCCTCACATCACTCCTGGACTCGCGGGGCAGCGTCCGTCCTGCGCGCTTGTTTATTTGAATTAAAAGTCGAGCTGGGGTTCCATGTGGAACTGCTATATCCTTCATTTTTATGTGGTCTGTTTGATTTAAGAAAGAAAAAATAAAGCCAGAGCTGCCTTACACTGAGCTCTAGCTACAGGCGTAGTTTTGGGTCTTTACAGTTTCCTATAGGTACACTTTCCAAGCTGGTGGAGGAATCAGTTTTTGTGTAAGTTGGCGCCAGTCCATCAACCGTGTTCTCAGAGTTGGAGTAACAGTGCTGAGTCTGTCCAGTAGCCTAAAAGGATCAGTTGTTTGTTGTTTTTGCACATGACCAACCACTTAAGCTTCTGTGCGAGGTCACCTAAAATCCTAACATTAAAAACCCAGCTCCTTCCCAAAGCAAGAAAGATCTTGTTTCCACCAAAAGCTAAGACTGTCTGACTTAATATCCGCAACATACACTGTGCTACTGAAAGCCACACACATGCACACGTAGGCTTTTCAGACTCAACGAATTGCAGTAATGTTTGTTAATAATGCTGAACTGAGGCCAAACTTTTATTACTATTACACTGAATAGAAAGGTTCCAGACCTAATATAACTAATATCCTTTAAGATTTGTTTTTCATCGTATGGTTTTCTCCTTCTTTGTCATGTACGTGGTAACAGACCAACTTTCTGTGTACATTTATATTATGGGCTGGCACTGATGTTGTTTGTGTTAACACGATTATGGATGAATTTCATTGTTTGCCTCAAACCGCTGGTGCATGATGAACCCATTCAGTGCTACACTGTTTAAAGTTCATCTGAGAACTTTAGAACTCTGGACAAAATAAATAAGGGGATATTTCATTAGGGGAAATTTAAAGAAAAATTATCTCCTATTTTTTGTGAGTAGTATATTTAAGGGCAGCCACATTTACAACCAGTGTTGGGGAAGTTACTCAAAAACAGTAAGATATTACTGATTACTTATTACTTAAATAAAATTGTAGCGGGACTACTTTACTCATTACTTGTGTAAAATGTAATCGCATTACTCAATACATTACTTTTACGTTACATTCTAAAATCTATGTGAATTAAAGTACAATCAAATTAAACCCACAGACAAATCTGATAGGACAAAAACTATTGTAGCGTCAGGGTAGAAGAACCAGACCTGCTCTTTATAGGAACCACAGCACAGACAAGAGCTTTTATAACCAGTCTAGCGCTGTCATGTAGCATCACAAATCTTAAACACTGCCACACAAACAGCGAACACATTCTCGAAGATGGTAACTTCCAGGCTCTCACTCACATAAACCACGCCCACGAACACACCCATAAGTCCTCCATGAACACAGCGCACACAGACAACACATACCCAAAGGAATAAAATCAGCGAGTCACGACAATGATCTCTGGAGCCAGGATCAAAATATAGACAGTAGGATTTATGTTTATTTTGGTTAATTAAGGAACCAAATTTAGCAGCAGGTGCAGTATTAAACATTTATAAAATGTACAAGTACACATTTTTAAACAACAGAACACAATCAAATCCAATAAACAAAATTCAAAATATTTAGAATATCTCCACTTGGAAAACAGTCAGCCTCATCCTCTGTCATCGTACCTACACTGTCTTCGCTCAGTGTTACCAAATCCTCAGTAAGAAAAGTCACTATAGGTTTACCTTAAAGTCGCTAAAAGTCGCTAAACGACATCCTTGCCTTATTTGCATAAGGGTACTTTTAAGGGTACTTTTACTTTTCAGGACAGTAATTGCAGAACGATATGAGTGTTCATGTCTGAGTCTCCAAAAGTCTCCAACAACACCAGAAACGTCGCTAGATTTGTCGCTAGTCGCTTTTTTAAAAAGATACTATAGGGGTCTGAAAAGTCGCTAAATGTAGCGACAAAGTCGCACGTCACGTGACCAACTGACGAGGCAGCTGTTAGTAACTGTAATGTGATTACAAAATATTTAACAGTACTGCGTTACAGAAAAAAGTATTCGGATTACTATGACGCATTACTTTGTACTGTGTTACCCTCAACACTGTTTACAACTAAGCTGCTCACTAAAATTAGGGGATATGTAATTTTGTGAGCAGTATATTTGTTAGATTGTGTTTGAGGTAGTAGTAAAAAATGATGTTTGCATGAGGATTAATGGGCTATAAATACCTTGAGAAAAGCCGAACTGTGTAATTATGTGAGGTGAGAGAGGCTGAAATTGATTGTTACCTACATCCAGAAGCTTTTCCATTCCATGCCATATTGAATTGTGGCTGTTATTGTTGCTTGTCCTGGTATTAAACACTGTTGTTTCAGTTAAAGGTAACTGTTTTTTGTCCGGTGAGCTTATTTAGCTTCTTTTAACTATTGAGTACATTATGTTCCTAGGTTATTTACTGGACATTATCAAAAGTTTTACTGGAAATTATTAAAAGCTTGGAAACCAAAACTTGCTTACTACCAACACATTGCCTAATTTGGGTCAACCCATGAACTGGATAACCAAGCCCAGCAAAAAACAAGCAGAGCACACCACCCAGAACACACCATGCCTACTGTACTCTGGAGCATGGTGGTGGCTCCATTAAGTTAAGGGGTGTTTCAAAAAGGTATGGACATTTTCGACACAACATTGTCTTAACAAGTACAATAAATTATAATAGGAAATAAAAATCTCTTTTTTATATCCAGATTTTAAACATCTGATTTCCTTAAGATCCAATCAATATACTGTGGATCCATTAACAAGAGGCACGAGTTTAGGAGAGGAAGTCTGTCATTCGTGTCATTTTTGAAAAATGTGCTTTTAACATTTTCACCACCTGTGTGTCCTGTTTATTTCACTTTTAGTCAGTTCACTTACCTGTAAAATAAAGCAAGCCTAGTTTGTAAAGGGCTTGCTCCCTGATCCTTATCTCCATGTCTTCTTGCAAAGAACCAGTCACAACGTCATATTACGCTAATTCACCAAAATCTCTGATGGCTTCCTGTAAATTTCTGCAATCAGTTTGAAGGCCTTCTGCTGACATACAAAGCCCTCAGAAATCTTTCTTCTCACCACTCCCTATTCTTAACCTCTGAGGTTTGGTGATCAATTTTCCTCTATACTTATCTGTGCTTCTGGAAATCTCTAACTTTAAAAATTCAGCAGTCAGAATGTTTACATTGAATGTTTATATTCAGTATGGACAGTATGGAAAATGCATATGAAAATGTTTATATATACTTGTTGTTAATAAACAGCAATTTACGTATTTCAGGCCTGCAATGCATTTTTAAAAAAGTTGGAAAGGAGACAATTAAAACTTAACGACCAACTTAGCGACAATCAATGAAAGAAAAACAAATAATTATATGATTTCAAATAGGTGATGTCAGTGTGTAAAGGCCTGTCTAGACCTGTCCCTAAAAGAGGATGCCTGGGGAAAAATGCAACAACGACCTCGTACTGTTGCTCATCTTAAGATGAGAAGAATAAGACAAAATAACACTTGAAACACTAAATCACTTTGCATCCTCTGTGCCAAAATGTCTTTAAAGTGAAAAGGAATGGCAATTTTACAAAGTGATAAATGCTTTACTGTCTCAACTGTTTTGGAACATGTTGCAGGTCTGAAATGCAGGAATGAATGTTTATTAACAAATTAAATTAATTTTACCAGAGAAATCATGAAATATCTCAAATTCATACTGTCTGCAGTGAAATAAAGTGAAATAAAAGTATGTATAAGTATATGTAAGAAACACTTTGTGTTGTTTATATGCATTTTCCATATTATCCGTTTTTTTTTTCCATATTAACATTTTTTGATTTAGTCGTATTATACCTCGTCATTGCCTCCTCTGTGCTGTTATTCATGTATTCTGTCATTTGTTTTAGCGCCCGTGTGCTTATTTTTTAACCTCTTCCTACGTTAGACAGGCTAGGCTGTCTAAGCACTCCCAACTACTGCTACTTCCAACATCAGTGAGGAGCTTCCTGAAGATCATCACATCCACTGCGTTCAATCCCTACCATTCCAACGTTGTTTCAGTGCATAACAAAGTAACACGGCTAATTTGTAAAATCTTCTAACTGCATGAGCTGACCTAGATTAGTGAGGAGATTGCTCTCTCAGGTGATGGGAGTGAATTCGTCTCATGTCAGTAGATGAATATTTCAGCTCTTTACATAACTCTCCTCTCTAGGGATGTTAGATGTTCCCACTTTAGAGAGCAGTGTCCTTTGCTCCATGGAGGACAAAGGTAGGCATGGCAGTCAGGATGTGTTTCTCTGTTTGACAGTGACACTTCTGGCCCAATGTAGTGGGAACATTGTGAGCCTCAGCTCAGAACGCTGGCACGAAGCACTGGCATCGCTGCATAAGCACTCAAGCCCCATCAATCTCCATCATTCTTCATGTGGAGCAGTGACACTGGCTCAAAGCGTACCATATAAAATCCAGTGTTTACATGTGAGTTTGTTCTTCATGTGGTTTTAAGGAATAAGATCATAAGACGTCTGAGTACAGGGGAGCTTGAATACAGTCCAGGAGGACTTTATCCTCTCTAATACAACTGGTTTAACTGGTCACTTAAATCAGATGTCTTTGAGCAGCAAACTCACCAATTAATGTTGGATTTCAACACCTCTTGCATGAGCAATGATGAAAAAAGTGAGTACTAGGGGTATAAGAAATAGATCTTCTATGATAATAGCTTAATTGTCAATGTGCAAGCAGAAATTTCAAGTATGTCACTCATTTTACAAAAAATATGCATGCTTCATAAGTCAGAAACATGCCTTAAGAGTTTACATATTCACTGTGTTATATAGGTAGTACTGTTCATGTGAGTACTGAGTAAATGCAGTGTCCTACAGCCACAAATCAATATAGCGTTCTATTTAAAAGCACACGACTGAAGTTAAAAATGAGTGAACAATCAGTGTAAGGAGACAGAATCCAGACAGCACAAGCCTCACAGCCTATGTCACTGGAGGTGGTTTGGCTTTGGAAAAACAGATGCTGATTCAGAAGATAGTAATTAATTTACCATTTGCAAAATAACCACATACTTAGGATTCAGTTTTTCCATTAAGATTTGAGACTAAAGATCTAAAGGTAGCATGTAATTATTGTTTTTAATAAAATTCTGGAAAATATGGTAGTAACTCTCTCCCTCTTCTGGTTGGCTGGTGATGACATATTGCCAGACTTCTGGATCATCTGTTAAGATTGACATATTTTCTGTTTTTTGAACTATTCCTACAAACGTATTTGTCGAGACTGAGCCAACCAAGGAGTCTGAGTTGGGTCTTCTATTGAGTCTTGGTCCTCCCAAGATTTCTTCCTTATAACGTGCAGGGAGTTTTTCCTCACCACTGTCACCCTAGGCTCACTCAATTTGGGATTAAAAGAATATCTAAATATCTAAAATTGAAAAAACTTCAAGTCGCTGCTGCAATGTAAAGAAATAATATAGAAATAAATCTGACATTCGAGTTATTAGAGGGAAACAGAGACAATGCAATACGATCTAAAGAAGAGCCACAATAGACAGTAAACCCAGTGCCACATCAATCACAGACCACACTTGACACCAAGTAGCACAAGAACAAAGAAAACACCCCAAAAAAGAGCAGAAAGATCAACAAATTAAGAGCCAGGTGAAACAAGAAAGAGTGCAGAGACCAGGAACAGGAAGTGAACAAGAACAAAGGCGCGCTGTGGAAGGAGAAAATGGTTAAAGGGGAGCCATGTAGGATGATGCAGCTGAGGAGCCAGTAGGATGTTCAGTCATTTTTCAGAATGTGATAAAAAGGAAAGACAGCTGCTGTAATACCAACTTTATAATAATGACCATGATTTGGAATTGTTGTTCTGCATGATGCTGAACTAACATGATTTAGGCTTTCCACATACTTTTGGTCACCACTAAGAAATACTATCCAAATAAATATCCATACAGGGTTTTCACACTTTGAAATTATTAGAGATACATTTATACTTCACTACTTTTCTAATTGTTTTAAATAGGGCACTGTTCCTGTGTATGCTGACAAGGGGTTGACAGTGTTCCTGGCAGATCACGTACTGTAACGACCAAATTAAAGATGCTCAGAGAAATGGCTACTATACATCTGCCTCCTCGTGATCTATAAATATCTGGCCTTATCATGATGATTTTGTAGAACTTAAGGCTCATTATTATGATATGCAAGGCTGCAGAAATCCTACTTTTCTTATGTACTGATAAAAAGTGGTAGGAACTCTGCCTTGTTTTATAGTGAAAAGTTTTACTCAGTGTTTGAAAGCACAATGATATGATCTCTGATGTGCACAGTGTTCTCATTCCTGCACGAAATATATGTCTCAGTGGGGTTGTTAAGGTGTGTGCTACAAGTATGGGAAGATATACCAAGGATCTGGAGAGAGTAAGCTTAGCTCCACAGAGATAAAAATTCACAGGAACTAGCCGTGACCAAGCCTGCCTCATTTATCAACTCCCTTCCCTAAGGTAAATCTGTGACTGACTGGTCTGGGTGTGACATAAATCAGAATACAGAAGAAGCCCAGAAACCATCACATGCATATCACATAGACCATCTCAGTGGAAAATTAGGAATGTAGTCGTGTTAAAACCTAGAAAATAAACTAAATGATTCATTCATTTACATTTAATACTAAGGGAACCAGCAGGGCATCCAAATTAGTTCTTGCAGTAATTAGTTAAATAGCCTCAGCAGTAAATAATATTTATTGATTAATAATTATTAATGTATTATTAATATTAACATTATTTATCAATGAATTCAATACTGATTACTTATTAACTTAATTAATTCATGTAATTTAAGTTTGAGTAACACAAATTCATCTGGAGTGGCACAGTGCTTAGCACTGTTGTCTAACAGATTCAGAAAGTGGCAACAATATAAACACCAGAGACCAGGGTTCAATCCTCAGGGTTCTGTCTGGGCAGAGTGCGCATGGGCTGTTTCTGGGTAATATGATTCCCTTGCACATTGTTGGGTCCAATGGCATCTCTGAAGTGTCCCAGTGTGTGTGTTTGTGTGTGCATACATGTATCCTGTGATGGACTGGCATGGGATATTGTGTGGGCTGGAACTGGTACTGGAACAGGTTTTCACAAAACGATTTGATTATGAACTCTGCTGCTGCCCTTAGTCTAAGGCAAGGATGCACAACTCAAGCATAGTTATTGAAGCCTAAACCAGCCAGACAGCCCACCAGACACTTTTGACCATATGGCCAAGGCATAACAAAGCAGACGTGTCCAACTAAAAGCCTGCATTAACAAATATGTATTAGTCTAGACTTTGGACAGTGTCTGAATCCCTAATTTATTCTGTAGCTGTATTCCATAGCAGAAATACATACAGTAGGTTGAATCTAGAGCAGAGCACAAATACATGCGGTCAGAGGACAGAACCCCAGTCCATGCCAGGACATGACCTATGTGTTGCCATCCACCCAATACCCATGTATTGGGGGCTACTGCTGATAAGACATTATCCATTCTTAGTATAGCAGTGATAATGACCTGGTAGTGACATGGGCTAATTTGAGTTTATTAGGTGAAACAAAAGATATTTTGTTTAGGGGCAAAATTCCACACTCCTCTCCCTGCCAGTGAAACCAGTGCATCATGGTGATGTATTCAAAACCATTTGTCCAGTGAGCTTTCTCACTGTCTGTCTATCATCCTATCTTTTTGTTAAACAGACACATTTTTGCCATTTACACCAAGAGACATATTGGCTTCACTGAGTGACAATTAGTTCTGTTTCTGTGGCTTCCAAGCAAACATGGCATGAAGGCTAAGCTGTTTAATGGGAGGAGTTGGAGCTGAATGAAAGAACATCTTATACAGTATATTACAGTAAGGTTTTCATTTGATCTTTTCATTTGCTAAATATTAAATTCCACCAAGTTTAAAAATAGAATAGACATTTTGGAACCCACTGCATAACCACATTTTAATAAAATTCAAAAGGAAACAGGGCTTCCCATGCAGTCTTAAAGCAATTGCCCATGGTGTACACTTACAGATAACTATTAGACAGTCTTGTTTTTACAGCTTGAGGACATACAGTGAGAGCTCAACCTTTTCCATGCTCAATATGTGCTAATCCTACTCCAACCCTTCATCAGTGGTCAGTTTCTGACCGCAGGAACGTGCTGGCTGAATACGTATTGGTGGGTGCACTATTCTTAACCCAGCAAGGACACTGAGTTTTTACGATCCTCAGCAAGGCAGCTGCACCTGATGCACTCATGATAAGTTCGCAGAAAGTTCAAATCTGGGTTCAAAAATGCCTACAAATGCAGGTTTCTCAAAAACACACCAATTGCTTGTTGTTTTGTAAATTGAAGACCTTTCCATGTGTCAGACTGCCAAGAAACTGAAGGATTTAATACAGTAAAGTTTACTACTTTAATGAGAGAAAAACGCACTCTGACCATTTTTTTGTTTCTACGACTGGCTTCCTAATTTGAATCGACTATTTGATTTTCTATATATAACTGATGAGGCAAAGTGCAAAACATCAGTCTGAGGTAATGTTAATTACAACCAGAACTGTTTCTACCTATAGTGAATATCAACAATCGATTCAAACAGAACAAACCAGTTCTTTCTTTACATGCCTGAATACATTGCCCGCTAACTTCACTTTACCCTGTCCTCAAAATCTGGAATTATTATTATTATTTTTATTATTATTATTATTATTATTATTATTATTATTATTATTATCTTTTTCATATCTTTAATAATGAAAATGGATAAAATGCATGATGTTCCCGTATTCAGACTTAATTAAGTTAAGCTAATTTGTTCATTTCTGATTAAGATGAAGGGAAACTGAATCATCGCCATAATTTTCTTTCAAACATTGCCTTAAATTTTAATATAAATTTTGCCTAAATTTTAATATAATATAATATAATATAATATAATATAATATAATTCAGTTCAATATGTACATGTACAATTATATTTTACATATTTTATATTAGTCCATGATGAAATACAACATTTATTGATAATATGAATTATATTATATTAAGTAAGGTATAATGCATGAAAAGGGACTTACAAACAAGATAAAAGTTTTTATTTTATTTTTATTGTTTATGTTTTTATTTTGATTGATGAAAATATATCATCATCTTATCTTAGTCTTGTTATGTTCCATGTTTTACCTAGTCTTGTTATGTCCATTAGTCTACTGACTTCTCTGTTTTGTTTTCTATCTTGCTCTGTCCTAGTTTGTTCTTTTAATGTGATGGTTTCTCCTTTCTTGATAAATGATAAACGCATGCATTTTCTGAAACAGAAAACTTGGGGATGCTCAGCTGAAAAAATATGTTTAACTGTCAAATCATAAAAAAGGGATCAAATGGGCATAAGGAAACTTTGCTTTAATCTTTGAGTCATCAATATTCTGATGAAAATGTGTCTCTTCATAGCTGTGTAAATAATATTTATTTCAATCTATTTACATCTTAGAAATCTAGATTGGTTTAATTTGTGACATAAAAGTGTTTGTAACACAAAACTGTGCTTCTCACATATAGCTGTGTTGGTAGGCCTGGATGTTAAGATATTAAAAACCTGAGTATATGCTAAGTGAAAGTGAGAGACGGTCATAAAAATGCAGCTATTAATGGTATGAGGCCTAAGATTTAGTATTCGCTTAATTGCCCTTAGCCTCAGCCATGTAACAGGGCAAACCTGGACAGGAAACAGGCCAGGATCAATTCCAATCAACCGCTCTGCATTTTCTGTTGTTTAGGAGGTAGGGGGTGGGGATGAGGGGGGTTGGTTGGTGTCTACCAAGTAAATAGGAAAGGATGTACGTCACAGTCATGTCACAGTCTTTCTCTAGATCAAGCTATCAATCTTAACAGCAGACCCGCACTGCAGGACTTGCACTCTGATTTAGCCTGGTCAGGACAACACCATTCCACTTCCTTATAAGACCTATTAAACTCACATGGACAGTCATGAGTAAAGATCTAAGGCATTTATATTTTTCACTTTAGATTTTGCTTTTGTTTTATTTACATTTCAGTGCTCGTTTTGTAGTTCTCTAATTACAGACTGTCCCATCTGTTTCTTAACATACTTTGTTTCCTTTACCCTGTTCTCTAACGGTTAGGACCCCACAGGCCCAGCACAGATCAGGTACTCCTTGGGAGGTGGATCATTTTCAGTACTGCTGTGACACTGATGTGGTGCAGTGCTGCTGGAGTTTTTGCAGAAGTAAAGTCAGAGACAGTAGCTTGTCTGTACAGTTTGTGTTAGTCGTCCTCCAAGTGTTCATCAGTTTGTCAGGATGCTGGCGGCTGAGCATTTTTGGCTGGTGGACTATCTTCAGTCCAGCAGTGACACTTTGTTCGAATCTCCAGCAGCACTGTTGTGTCTAATCCACTCATAGCACCTCAACACACCCGAATACACCAGCACCATGTCAGTGCCAATGCAGTGCTGAGCATGGTCCACCACTGTGGGGGTCCTGTTCACTAAAGAACAGAGTAAAGGGAACTAACAAAACATGCAGAGAATCAGATGGACTACGGTCTGTAACTGTAGAACTACAAAGTGCAGTGTCAAAAGCTATAATGCCATGTCATGAGAGCATGTCGTGAAATGTTAGATGGCATACCATGTATAAAATGTATATAATATAAAAATAAGACGTGAACATTCATCGAACAAATTCCTGATAGTCAAGTGACATTTCTTATGAGGTCAGAGCACATCTCATAAATGCATTAAAAATAGATCATTAAAGGACGTAGCTGAAATAAGTACGACAGCGGTAGAAAAGTAATGGAAAAAAAATACAGTCCCAATACAGTCACCCAGGTTCATATCCCACCTCTGGAGAGATAATGTTTATGATATTCATTGTTCCATAGACCACAGCCGTGTTTAGTTTACTGTCTCTCTGCTAGTCTTTGCCAGTCTTAGTTTCTGTCTGTGTCCTGTTACAACATCATGGGTATGTCTTCATTTCTGGTACTCTCTCTTATTCTGTGTTCTGTAATCATTGTGGGATCCATCGTCCGAGTTTTTTCCTCCACCACAGAATGGGTCTGTGGTAGCACAAGCAGACCAGAGATCTAATAGTATCTGTCTTATGATAATAAAAAAAATCTGGTTGAATCTACTGCATTTGTTCATTTTCATAACTCCTTTTTTACAGTCAGGGTCTAACTGGCAACTCTCTTGGAACACTTCAAAGACACTTCAAAGTCTTTGGAATGTGGGAGTAATTCAGTGTAACTAAACAATTTCACACAGGCACAGGGTAAACATGAAGTTCCCAAAGTAAACCCACACATACACAGGGAGAACATACAAACTCCACACAGACAGGGCCCAGGCCGATGGGACCCAGGACCTTCTTTATGTACGGCGATAGTGCTACCCACAAAGCACAGTGTCACCATAGTTTAATTAAGGAACTAATAATCTGGTCAGGTTTACATAGTCACACAAGTGAACATAGTGAACAAGAGTCTAACTAGGAATTATCTGCTTGATTTTGGACAGGGTCATGGGAGAGCCAGTGCCTAACAGGCCACCTGTCCACCGTAGGGCAGATACACTCACACACTAGGTATACATTACAACATGTTACCACATAATGCATCATATGCATGTCCACAACATGCATGTCTTTGTATTGTAGGGGGAAACCAGAGGACCCACAGGGAGAACATGCAAACTCGACACGGAAGGAACCCAGACCACTCTACTTGAGAACTGAGCCTAGGACCTTCTCGCAATACTACACCTTAAGCCACTGTACCGCCTTATTTTCTTTACATATGTTCTTTACTTCTTACATTTAACATTAAGGCTACCCAAGGAGGATGGGTCCCTATATGAGTCCTGGTCCTACCAAAGTTTCATCCCTAACGTTTGGGAAGTTTTTCCTTTCCACTATCGCCTCAGACTTGCTCAACCTGGGATTTGAGCCAATATATTTGTAAATCTGCTTTAAGAACTTGCTATGCTATAAAAAATGACTTGACTTCACAATAGGGAAAAGAAAAACTAAATGTGGACAGTAATTGCATTGTTACTAGACTGGGTACTGAACTACTCAGTCAGGCTAAAATTATATGGCTATTGAGTTAGCAAATCTATAAACGCAAATCTATAGACGTAACCATTTCTAAAACATAGACCATAGAAACCTTTGGTCCACATATTCTGCATGATTTACGATAGGATTACATTATGTCAAACTTACCTTAAATTAAATGTATATCATAAACCAAGGAGTTTGATATATGCTGTATATAGACTACTTTGAACATGCAGTTAAAAATACAGTTACAGAACATACTCCCATTAAATACTTACAGTTTGGCTGGTGCTCAGCTACCTGGACAAACCACTGCAATCCAAGGAGTGTTGTACACCCGTAAATGCTATTTGAAAGCAAATTAAAAAAATAAAAACATTGTAAACGCAATTTTTCATTTTGTGATTATAAGATTATTTTGTGTCTCCACTGCTCTCCCCTGACCACCTGTGGCCAACTGCTTATGCTTATGATAGACTCTAAATCAGCACACGGAGCCTGTTATGGATGATTAATTTTGATATAGCTATTACAGAGATGCTGTGTCATTCCTCATAACACTACTGATGAATAGATGCTATTATAAAGCATAAGATGAGCCTGATTTGTAAGAATGAGCCGTGGTGTGCTTCTTGCACGAATGATTTACAAACTATGTTAGAGGAAGTGAGGCTGCCTGGAAAATTTCCTAAGTTCTAACTCAAAATGATTTGTAAAGTTTAATTTCTTTAATGCTGTCCCTGTCTTGCCACTTTTCAGCAAGCGCCCTGCTAAAAATGTTGATCAATAACTACCATCTTGCTGTCTAACAAGAAAGCCCCTTCATGGCTCTGATCTCATCTTACTGATGATGCATCTGCATTGTAAATAGGTAACAAAATGTGAAAAGATCATTTATGCTGCAATGAAACTCTCCATAATGCATCCAAACTAAAAGCAGCCTAACTTTAATAAACCAAATCCAAAGAAAAGACAGCTACCAGCAGGTATTTCAAAGATCTCAAAACATCAGTATGGGTAAATATTAAGGGAGGCTTTAAAACACAAAGATTTTATGCATTATTTTTTAATTAGACAAAAATTTGACATTACGATATAAGGAATAACAATGTCACTATAACACTTCACATACACTCCTGCAAACTCCAACCTTCTGACTGACTGCAACACTGCCACAACTTCTCTGCATTAGTTCACTATCTCTGTTAACTTTCGGTAAGTCTTTGATATTTTTTTATTTATGGACCTTCCTCTGTGTTTGCAATGTTCACTCTACACATTTGATCTGATTCCAACATTTGAACTGCTTACCTCTATTTCCCCTGTGTGTCTTCTTCACATTTCTGTTTCACTTTGACATTTGGAAAATGTCATTAAGCTTACTTATCTATATATGCTGCCTTTGAAAGTGACTCCATTAGCCTAAGCATTGGTACAGGGAAACATGTAACCTGACTTTTGGTGTCATGAATCCCACCTGACCTTTGGGTTCTGGTGACCTATACACATCCAGTTTGACTTTTTAATCCTTTCCATTTACTCTCCTTCAGATTCCTCTTATTCATTAAATATTCACTCACACACACTTACTAACTCACAGTAAGCTAGTACCTAGCCCTCTACAAAAGTCCAGCAACTATGGCAGAAGATTGGCACACTTCAATAACCCATGCTGCAGCTGGCAGTTAGTTATACTGATTATTGCTGCATTAGCTCACACAGTTGTCTTCTAAAGCTCCATCTCAGTGTCAGTGCGAGTATGTGTGTTGACCTCCTCCAGTGGTGGTGGACGCACAACCAATTACGTGACCAATGATTCATGCCGTTTTCCAATTGTCACTGTTCCTTTATTGATTGTGACTTCTTGTCATCATTCTACCATAGACCCAATTAGTTAAATGGTATGAAAGACGAGAAGATGTTTATATAAGCAGGGAAACAGACATAAAACAAAAATATATGAAAAACAGAATGTTTATATAAAAATAGTTATGACTGTTACTATAACGATATATAATAACCATGACTCTGTAAGACACAATTTTAATGATCACCATAAGTAAAAATATAAAGTTTATTATTACATAATCCTCATAATCCTTGACTTTGACTCATTTGCTGTGAATAGCATGTCAAAAATCACACTTTAAATAATTCCACACATATTTATATTAGACATATGGTATTCGGGTCTATTCTACTAATAAATAAGTGTAGAGGTGCTCTGTCCCTTAACTTTATCTTTCTACATGATCAGATGACAAACCAGCTCAGAGGCAATGAGAGGCTATATAAATTATATAACAGGGTAAATAGTATAAAATAAACAATTTTGTCTTTATTGTTTGTAATTAAAGCAATGTAAAAACATATGGTGTTTTAAAATATGTTTTATGGGTTTGGTAATCCAAAAGCAAATAATGCTCTGGGTACATCAGACCCACAATTACGTACAGAGTAAGAAAAATTGAAATACTACACAAGGGTTAATCATGGCCATGTTACAGGGACAAGGTCCAAGGCCAAGGTCCTAACTTCACACAGTAACTGTGATCAGGATTAAGCCTCTAGTGATAGCCAGCACTGACACAAACTGCCTTCTGTCCTTCTTTGCAGTGCTATGTGTTTTATAAAACATATTTATCACATTTGTATATTTTTAGCACATTTAAGCAACCCTGGCCACAATAAAGTAAATATACAAAACACATATTACACAACAAAATATTAAAAACTTGTTTGCTTCAGCAACTAACGTGTGTTTCCTAGTGACAGGCATCGGCGCCCCAGTGAGTTTGTCTTTTTAAAATATTTTATTTTATCTTACTTGTACTAGTAAGTACTAGTTTAACTGTGGGTTAAAGGACATGCTCACGGAGCGAGCAGTCATGGACCTAGCATAAACAAAATCCTGAATCTTTAGGTTCATGTTCCAGTACATGTTTTACAGGTAATAGATTGTGAAATGTTCTGTTCTAATTACCATATGGTTATGAGATTTCCAGCATTAAGTGTTCAACTGCCCAGTTCTCTTTCTATGAATATTCACCCTCTCTTACAAAATTGCTCTGGAAAACAAAACCATCAATTCTATAGTTATGGACAAATAGACTCAAAGTGCATGTGTAGTGTATGGTGAACTATCTGTAACACATTTGGAATTTAATTATACATTTAATTATAAATAAGGAGGCTTCCTCTTTGGTTTTACCGGAAAAAAACAGGAGTCTGGATTGTCCTGGAGCTGGATTCCCCATTTGATTAAAATATGACATTTTTCTAACTCTCTAAATTACAGATAAATTCCAAATATTCATCTGGAGCAATGTATTTGCAGCGTGCATTCACTGCAAATGACAGTTGCAAAAAATAACAATAAATATGCGGCATTTTCAGACTTTGATTATTAATACAACTAATTATACAAAGAAAACAACTTTATATTCATTTTAATAAAACAATGCTAAAGTTTCAAGCACAGCATTTCTGGCACCGATTGAATGTGCTTTGTAACTGTTCCTCAATAAATACGATTTGGTATAGATGTTCTAACGAGCAGCTCATTAAGTAGACTGACGTGTGTCTGTGTTACAATTCATCAGATGCTAGAATGGAATTGCTGCCATACATGTAGATATGTTGATTTTAGGAAACTGTGGAGTGGTTTTCCAGACGTGTACACGTGCTCAAACTTTCCGGTCCTAAAGAAGGTAAAGCTGTCTTTAAGATGGACAAAAAAAAGACACATGGCTGAAAAAAAGAAAAAAAACAGAAGCTGCGGCCTCATCTCAGTTTTTCCCCTTTGAGGTCCTTGCCCATTGATATTCGGTGGCATTGACATCACATGTTTGTGCAGAGACCCTTTGCAGCTGTGAAGCCCTGAAAACTAAGGAGTCAGGGAGGAAGTGCACCCAGTACTTTTCCAAGGTCCTTCTGTTGATATTCACTGTGAAAAGCAAATAGCATGGAGGAAGGGGTTTACACTCGAAACAGGCAAAGAAAAAGCCCCCAAACTCATGTACTTTGGCCAATGATGTGTTAAAATGTAGCATAGCTGCTGTTGCTCTAGTCTATCATTAATATTTTATAAATGAGATTGTATTGCATAAAGATAAAGTGATGGTTCTAAACGTTGTTCGTGGGTTTTTTTAATTACCAGATCAATTTGAATCAGTTATTTTTCAGGTAATTACGAGTTCATTTAAATATGGAAATTAATTCTTAGACTTCCCTACGCAATCCAGTAAATTGCATGTTCTCTCTTTTATCCTGCATTTTATAATGCACTGTTTTTCTGAAATGCTTTTTAAACTGAATCAAATGCATTAAGTCCTCTAGTTTGAATGAAGGGCAGTGAATCAAGTTACAAACTTCCATTCAGTAAAGGAATACAGTGTCATGCATTCATGCTTTTTTTCCGTAGGAAATGTTTACACAATCCCCTGTACTAAGAAAATGACTAAAAACCAGTTGCTTGCAAACCTAAAAATCAATTGCAATTTCTGGGGTTCTCAAATGTGCAATACTATGTAAACGTGTAAATCTAAAGGTCAACATTACATTAGATATACTATTGTTTAAACACTGGTATAATGACCATATATAATTGCTTCTCGTTGGCTTTATTAGACTACAACAAGAAAATACAGGACTTTTTAAAGTGAAAAAAGGCTACAGTGGTAAGTGTTTAGTGTGACTTCACTGTTGCACTTCAGTAGTAGCAGCATCTGGCGGCTTCATTTGGATGCCAAATTGACCCTTCTACAGTCCAAAAGAGCTTGATCAAGAATCGGGTCTTTTCAGTAGCCAAGAAAACCACATTTTTGATAGGGGGACATGGTGAAAAGGCTTGATGGAATCAGTGGAAAAGAGTATTATGAAGTGGTGAATCTGAGTGTTTGGTTAAAATCATCTATGATGTTTTATTACATAGGTCATTATACCATTCCTAAAACAATCGCACAGTACTGTAAATCTGCATTAATATAATTATGTTCAAACAATGCAAATCTGCCTTTAATACTGTTTAACTATAGGTTAGTTTTGGAAAAGGGTGTGTGATTAAGGTGTATTTGCAAGGTTATAACGAAACTGGCGCACTTCTTAAATAAACACCTCTCAATTTAGAAATAAAGAAAGCATTCTACAAAAACGTGTGATGACATTATTCGTAAGCACACCATCTAGGGAATAAGCTACAGGTGCAGGATGCGGAGTTAAGCCTCGAAAGCGCTGGAGGTTGGGTTTGAGCACCCGAAGCGTTTCTTATGACTTCATCCCTAGCCTATGAAATGCAGTGGTTTTGCATGAGATCAGGCTGGTCGGGATGGACCCGGTCTGTGAGGTAGGCGCGTGGTCACTAGGCGGCGCTTTGCGCGCTTTCCCGCCACGCCGCAGAAACGCACAGGAGGCATCCGAGCGGTCAGAGGCCACCCGGGACTGGCGCTCTTAAAACTCCCAGCAGCATAAACTTGAAGACTTTGTATTCAGAGCAGTCTGGGTCTGTAAGGCACACGAGCAGCCCCGATGCCTAAAAACCGAAATGATTGTAACACAAGCCTCATAAATAGAAGGAACGTCTTTTCGAACTATATCACAATGCCCAGTTTGAATCTTGGTTTTTATTATAGGGTTATGTATGGCGTATGGGGTTCAGTGGCGTCCCGTGAAAAAAACGCGCGCTATTCGAGTAAACATATTTAAAGAAAAAAAAGGAAGCCTTGACAGGGAAATTATTTTGACCCTCCTGCACTGATTGATTATTAGTCATGCCTGCACTTTAATGGGCTCCATTCAATTGGGAAGGTGGAGCACTTGGATGAATTAACATATTCCTCCCCCCCAATCCCAATCTGCGCTAAAGTGTCTTTGAAAGGGGCAAGGAAAGGGGGGTCGTGGCTTAACATTATAAAGGAAAAAAATAAGACAGCATCGCTTTCTCGCTGTTTGGAATCCGCCGTCTTGACAGGCTTTTGTTTAAAAAAAAAAAATACGAAGCGCCGGAGGAAAAGAAGAGCTAAGACGCGCTTGTTTTAGACAACACTCTTTCCGAATTATCTGTTTCAAGAAGATTTGGTGTTATACTCGCTCGTTTTGTATGCGCTGGAGTGAAAATGAAACTTTTGCCTTTTTGCACTTGGTTGCCGTGCCTCTTGCTGGTCAGCTTGTGTCTGGGCTGTGAGTGCGGCGCACTGAGGCACACGAGCAGGTCTAAGAGAGACTTGGTGCGGGTGAGGGAGGCCAGCGCTGTCTCTCCCGGAGCGTGCGGCACTCGGCTGCCGCGGGGCAAACGCTCAGTGTCCGGAGCGGAAAGGCGTTTCGGGCAGCCGCGGGACAGCACGACGCTCCGACGCACCTCAGTTTATTTCAGCGGCAGAGGAGATCAACTGCGCCTTAAACCGAGCGTGGAAATCCCGCGGGGCAATTTCACCCTGGAGATGTGGATCAAACCCGAGGGCGGGCAGCGCTCCCCAAACGTGATAGCAGGTTTGCTTGGATTTACCCCTTCTTCCACACCTTCCGATATGAAACCCGTTTATAAACTGTCACACTTCAATTTCCATACTTTATGGGCGCTGATCGAGAAAAAGCATCAGTAGGCAGCCTAACTGTACAGTAAATTACATATGCATTCGATGAGCTCTAACATTTCTTATCGAATAGTCAGGCTCAAAATATTGGTCTTTATTTCCATGAATGCAGCCTAGTTTGCAGTGTTTTTAGTTTTTCACAGAGTAAAAATGACAGGCAGGCTATTACTCTGAATATTATTTTGAGTTTATGCCCGAATTTGCACGCACCAAAGTTTTCATTTTTTTTGTTTGTTTTAGTGTTTGCCTCATTTACAGCAAGTGCCGTAAGCCGCAAAGACAAAAACAACAAAAACAACCCAAAAATCCACGTTACCTTCACGATGCTTAATGAACTTCCTTCTCAACTCACATCGCCTGAAGCGAAAGCTCATCGCTCGTTACGTACTTATGAAACCGCGCGCCTCAACATGGCTTATTAATAAAGCCTAAGGATAATTACATGCTAAGGAAAATAACATGCTGATCCCGGGAGTTGTTATGACAAATGTTTACGTACACCCCGCCGTTTATTCCGCGAGAGTCTAAAGCGTTAAACCAGGCATCCTGTTTTTGACTATTGTTCTTTTTAATGTTACATTTTGATTATCACAGATGTCCGCTCGAGACATAGATCGTCGGCACGTCCGTGCCAACATTCCGCTGAATATCGCAGCCCCGTGTCTTTTTTGAATCTGTAAGGAATACGTCATTGCTTTGATGCGTAACACAGCCCCGCCCCTTAATTAAATGAGCTGTGGGGCTGGACTCGAGCTCTGATCAGCATCAGCTCTTCACATCGGTCCGAATCATTACACATTACTGCAGACATTCCATCAATAGTTCCAAATATTGAATTGCATTTGACTGTTCTACGCGAGCACTGATCAATGGAGCAATAAAACCCAGGCGAGGGGAATCCTGAAGATTACCTACACAAAATGTAAAGACCTTATCAACAATTTTAAAAGGGTTTTCGGAATGGCTTAGGTTTATACACCTATATCGAATATATTTCTATTTATTTTAGCTCGCGACCTGTTAAACATCCTGTAATTATAAGACGACGACTTCTTCGTTATGACGTAGTTCTTTTTGTGACCCATTTTAATATGATGTCATTGATGCTCATGTAGCCTTAATGTTCAGTTACGATGTTAACTTTACTTTTGATACTAGTAGAACAGAGACAGAAAACAAACCTCTTAGAGATCGACGTAAGCAGCGTGTGGCGTTTTGTTCGACTACAAAAATATATTTGGATAACATCTAAAATTGTAGGCCATTTTTTTAAAAGCAGCATTTTCAAAACAAATTGATCAAGATCAATATAAACACTGCTAATATCCGAAATGATCACTACGTGATGGCACAAATACCATCGTTCACTATTGGTATCAAAATACTATATTTCTGTTTTTATTTTACATTCTTATATCAGTATGTGTCCAATATATCTGGACAATTTATTAACATTTTCCTTTCATTTTAGCAAGCAATTGAAATCTGATGCATTGATAAAATACCCCCAAAAGATAAGGTCATTTTTTATTATTATTCACCACTATTAACCCCTTAACACTCCCCTGGCATGAAACTACATGTGAAGTTATATTTAATAACTACAGTAGAGCTAATAACGTTTATAGTGCATATCGAGTCAGAAATATAAATACGGACCTGTCAGATCCACTCTGGGTGTGTTATGGGTTAAAAGAGCAGCATCAAATCCAAACAAACCAAATGCATTGTCCTAATTTTTTTTCAACCAACCTACATTATTGCTGTACCCTTTAATCCAGTGTTATATGTTCTTGATTTTTTTTCTCCTACTGTTGCTGTGAAGTGAGCTTGTAATTCAAGGCTTGACAGAAGTATATTGTTTGCAAATTACAGCCTTTTTTATGAAGGCATGGTTTTGGCACTCTTGACGGCTTAAGCTGTAAAATTAGTGCCTTGTGTGTCCATTCATCAAGTCATTTTGTTACTGCTTTGGTTTAAGATGTAACTGACAAAAGCCATCAAACTGAGCCAGTACAGCAATAAATCAGACTCTACTACAGAGAGAGAGAGAGAGAGAGAGAGTGAGAGCGAAAGAGTCTTGTGGTTATACATGTTGCATGAATAGCCCTGAGAGCCGACATGTATCCCTTGCTTAGTCATTTTATGATGTGTAGTGACAATGGCTACCATATTATACAACTTCAGTCAGTTTTCATGTGGCTTTCATTCTTCACAGATGCATTCTCAAATATACAAAGTAGCCTGGAATGCTTTTATACGAACCAATATCGCATGGTTATAAAATACTTGTTTAACACAATAATTAAGGACTGTTACAATCTAATTGTACAAAGTCTGGGCACACCTTGTGCAAATCATTTTCAGACATTGTTTCTTTCTGTAGACACATAACAGATCAGAGATCCATTGTTCTATAGCTTAAAAGTTTCTATGAATGTCTAATTAAACTTATAGCCCCTTAAACTCCGAAAAGTTTTTTTTTGAGTTAATTGCTTAAAAAAATACATTATTTGATCACTGTTGTAAGCTATTCAAAAGCTGAAGAAAATGTTGCACAGAAAAAGCTTCTAGAGGGAAGAATGTAAGTGTGGACTTCCTGTCATCTTGTGGTAGGTTTTAAAGGATTAATAAATCTAAATAGTCTTAAATGAGCATCCAGCGTGGAAGCCCAAGTTTGTGGGACATTCTTGTGCGGCTATGCTTCTAGTGTCTCTCATTTGGCAACGCTAACTCAGTTGTGCTCTGTCCATGGTGCTGAGATGCAATACACTTTGAATAAACACATTTAGTGAGGTCATATTTTAGATCATAACAGTCATATTGAACTGAAATGGCAAACTGTATCCTCTAAAACTTGCATCCTGAATAACATCATTAGAAAACAAATTGTGGTTCGCTTATTTCATGTGTAATATCCATCTGTCTCCTTTCTGCTTTACTCTACTGACATCACTGCATGTGGAAAGGTTGGGGCTGGCATCATTTTTACCTGTTTGTTATTTGCCACTTAGTGGTCTCATTCCAGGGTTTCGCAGATTGTAATTTCCTCACTTTTATGGCACAATTTATTTTTATAGTCACTGGCAGCGCTTCTGCGGCCAGAAGAGGAGTGTGAGGGAGATGCTGGTTTTCTTGCCCATTTCTCCCCCTAAATTGGGGTTGCTTTCTTTAATGTGAATAATCTTTTTGTAATGCTAGTGGTCAGAGTGAAAATAAATAAGAAAACAACTAATTGAAGCGAAATGCATTCCGACTAATTTCCTTCAAGGAGAGGTGCATGTTTGCATGCACGCACGCACGCACGCACACACACACACACACACACACACACACACACACACACACACACACAGACACACACAAAAGCTGACATTTTCCCCTGCTACCGTGGTAACGCTTTACAGCTTATTTAGCCTACATTTTCACCAATTACCTCAAGCAAACACACTTCTCACAGCTGTGTGAGAAAAGAGAGCATTCCTCATACAGGGAGAACGATCAGACTGTGCACACAGCACTAGGTTGATGGGCACAAATTGTTTTGTCCCTCTTTTGGAGTCCAGCATGCCTTTCTGAAGACTGTTCCATCACTCAAGATTTATTAAAACAACGCAGATATACTAAGTTTCAAACCTTAAAGGAACAAGACGTTATGTTGATAGAGGAACCTCTATCTAAAGAACTTGGATCTAAATCCGGTGAAGGTCCCAAAGTGTTCATTGTTGTTTTTCGTATTTATTTAAGTATTTATTGTATTATATGTTATATAGAATTTAACAAGAAAAGTTGTGCACCACTACTGCACCACTAGGCAAGACGAAGCTACCACTCACCATCCATCTAGACTTCGTAGAGTAGAACTCCTGAGCAAAAGGATGACAACCAGAGCAAACATGCCTATATGGTGGAGCGGCAGAAAAAGGCAGCAAGCTATGAAATAGGTTCAAAATGTAATCCACACATACTGACATGCTGAACGTGGTGTCTGCAACAATGAAATATAGATACATAAAATATCTACAGGCAAAGAGGTGGTCATTTCCTGCAGAAAATGAGGATAAAATAAATATACCAATGAACTTAGGCTGAGATGGTTTCCCCAACCTTAAAAACGCAAATTAATTATATTTATTAAGTGAAAGTGAAAATTACAGTGGAAACCTGTATACATTCACACCCATTCACACAATTTCAGAGACAGCTGGAGGCACAGACAGGATTCAAATCAGAGCCAGTTCAGTGGTTGCTGTCTGATAAGAGTGAAATACAATTTATACATTTCAAATTCACAGCTTAATTTATATTACACTTACATTTATGTCCTTTAACTAATCCAGAGGGACTTATACTTAACTGATACAGTCTTACAGTCAAAGCAATTGTGAGTTAAGGGTCTTGCTCAAGGACCCAGCAGTGGCGAGGTGGAATTTGAACCCAGTCCTGACATAGGCATAAATTATTTGATGAAACCACAGATTATTTTATTTTTCCAAATTATACAGTATAATTACAAATATGTTTGACTAAAAATCTTTTATATATATATATATATGCATTAAGAGAAAATATTTTTCCCTCAAAAACTGGTCAATATTCTAATTATTTTTAAAATTTGTAATAAATAATATACAATCGACAGAACCTTTGCAAGACAGGAGTTAACTCTCTAAGGTGCCAATGCATCAGAGGGCACTTCCGTGCACACGTTCTCTCTCTCTCTCGCACACACACACACACACACACACACACACACACACACACACACACACACACACACACACACACACACACACAC
>JAUZST010043427.1:0-26253 GCA_034779995.1 Parotocinclus haroldoi
CCTCAGTTATTTCCTTTATGTTTATATATATATATATATATATGCACTATATCTTAATGACATCTCAGTAAACTAGTCTGCTTAGGCTTTTAGTTCCCTGTGTTTATTAATTTTTATTTATCTCTTGTCCACAAACATATCTGAAGTAAATTCACTGAATCTACTCAGGGACAGCTGAGAGCAACAAAAGCTTCTCAAGCTTTTCAGGGGTTATAATTATAATTATAATCATATTAATTATTATTAACTTAATTATAAGCTCTGTCTACATGGCAGGATAACCACAAACACAGCTTACCCTTACCCGGTATTTTATTGTATATCTATTGCCACTGGACTTCAATTCCATTATTTTGAGTGATGAATTACATTTCACCACGTGGCCGTTTGACAGATAAATACTGTATATTTGGTGTATGCCTGAATAGTTTTAACAGCAGTAGTTTAGTTTGCTTAGGGTCTGCATGACAATGCCCCTCTGTGCAACAGTGTGAATATAAAGTTAGATGTGGAAGCAGACTGGGCTGTATACAGCCTTGACCTCAACCTCTGTTTCAGTGCCTGACTTTACTCATCCTTTTATTGCTGAACAGAAGTGAATCCCTAAGGTCATGTTCCAAAAACGAGTAGGTAGCCAGAATCAGATTTCAACAGTTATCAAACACAGTGTGTAGAAACATCTAAAAACACTAGTCTCAGTATGAAATTTAGGACATGACTGTGTGGTCAGTCACTGATATTAGACAAACAATAAAATCTGGCACAAAGTTTGCATTTTCAACTCATCTGACAGATTTCAGATGATGTTAAGGTCAGGGCTCATTAAAGTTAGCAAACCATATTCTGGCCACTCTGCAACCTCAACGTCATGGTCCGAGTTTTCAGGATCCCTAACTGTGCACACAACTTCAAGTTTCGAGTGAACAAATTCGGTCTTGGTCACTGTGGAGGTCTTCAGGCATGCCAAATTGGCAGACGATGACATAATGGTTTTCCTGTTCTGTGATAGGGAATGGCCCCAGTACATCAACAGTGACCCATTCCATGGGCACACTCGACTTTGTAGTCTGCATCGTTGATTGTGAACATGCCGTCGGCCCTTTTTGTGCAGTGCACGCTTCACAGAAGTAGACAAACAACTCCACATCGTTGTGACAAACGGCCCAGTAGAACTTCTGCCTTAACCTGCGAAGTTTTTCTGACACACCAAAGTGCCCCACCTCTGCCGGTCCATGCACTGCACGCATGATGACAGCACAGAGCTCCCTTGGCACTATGAGATGCTACACACGGCCTACGATGGATGGCTCCTCCCACCGCTGATACAATAAACCGTCCCGGATGCCTAATGAGTCCCACTGCGAGACATAGGTCTTCATGGCCAGCCTGTGAGGATTCAGTCAACCAATGGAGCCTACACCCCGAGTCTATCCAGCGCCAGAGTTGGATGAGCTCCCTGTCTCGCCCCTGTGCCCTACGCAGGGCTCGCTGTCGAACTGAGTGTCATCCACGACTATCGTAGCGTCACATTCTCTGCCTTGTTCATCCACCGCCTCCACTCCCTTTACACTGCTGGCAGTGTACCTCCATACACGGCTGGCATGGGAGTGCGTCGGCATTTACGTGCGTCTTACTGTTCAATTGTGAAACGGTAAGCCTGCAACGCTGCGATCCACTGGGAAATTTGACCTTCCGGCTCACGGAATCGCATCAGCCAGGTTAAGGAGGCATGATCTGTGTGCTCTATGTAAATGTTGCACCAAGCAGGTAGGCTTTGCAGTGTTTAAGTCCAGCCACTACAGCAAATATCTTGTGCCGCATCACGCAACAATTGCGTTCGGTCTTGGACAGGCGTCGGCCGTAATAAGCAATCACTCACTCACCTTCCTGGACCTGGGACAGGACAACACCGATGCCCACATTACTAGCATCAGTCTCCACGACAAACTGGCCATCTGGAACGGGCAACACCAGGACTGGTGTGGAGGTCACAGCAACACTGGGGCGCTGAAAGACCTCATTCGCCTCTGTTGACCACTCGAAGGGCATTCCCTGGTAAGACGGTGGAGAGGAGCATCCTCTCCTGCGAAGCGTTGCACAAAAAGTCTATAGTACAAAGCTAACCACAGGAAGCGGCAACCACCAGTGTCGGCCACTGCTGAACCAACTTTAACCAGGTTCATAGCAACACCCTCCACGCTGACAATTGCTCCAAAAAGCTCACCTTATTATGGATCAGATGACATTTCTTTGAGTGGAGCCTCACACCCGTAGCCCGAAAAGCAAGGTCCTGAAAACCATTTAGAGGTAACACAATAGGGTAAGTAAAGCCAGGATTAGGGCTTCCTTGGTGAAGTGTAACTTTGAGTGCAGAGATGAGGTCAGGAAAAGCAGAATGGAAGCACACACAGTCTGGTAATGTAGGCACTTAGTAAATTCCAAACAAAACATGGCATTTAAATAACTACTTTTAATAATTTTAATAATGGTGCACAATCAGGTACTTTTTTGCACCGACATGCATTGTTAGCTGTAATATCTGATATAAGTGTGTCTTTCCACATTGTGTCCAATCAACTAGCTCTGAGGAATTTAGAGTATAGAAACATCTTCAAACATAATGAATGTCATTATGGGTATTTAGTGTAGAATGATTGGGAAAAAGTTTATTGTATTTCATTTATGTTAGCACAAGGCCTCAACATAACTTGGAAAAAAGTGAAAGGGTATGAAGATATTTCGAATGGATTGTACATTCTAAAATCTGAGTGGCTCATTTTAAGGCATGAGTGTGGTGTACACCATGCAGCAAGTCTTTTTTATTGCTAATTCATCTGACCCTGGCTGAAGTAACATCTACTATATCTAATATCTAAGGTTCAGTTAAACAAAGATTCTACTTTGTGGGCTATATTTTGCTATATGCAGCTGCCTGGGCTCTGATTATGATTTAATCACTAAGTATTGTAGGTAATTAATAAATGGTGCTGAAGTAGTAGAAATAATAGCAATGCATAAGATTCATATAATTAGTTAGAGGTGTCTGTTATACTTATAGATAGAGAGCAGAGATGTAATAATTTTGCCTGAAAGCAATAACGCTATCTATATTGACACCAAATACTAATATGCATGAGATCATGTGTTCTGAAACTGACACACACACACACACACACTTTTAAGTGGGTCTATATCATCTACAATTAAAGCCTTACAAGTGCTAAACTGGAAAGAAAATAAGCAGTTTCCCAAAGAAACAGAGGGCAACTAATAGTGAATGCTGAAAAATGTATGATATTTTCATGACATTTGATGGCCCAGTCATATTAACAATAAGCATTTTAAACAAGAATTTGTCAAAGCCTGTGGTAATTTGTACTCCATTACTCTATTACGACCGTATATATACAACCCAAATTCCAATAAAGTTGTGATGTTTTGTAAAACATAAATAAAACAGAATACAATGATCCTGCAAATCCTTTTCAACCTATATTCAATTAAATACACTACAAAGACAAGATATTTACTGTTCAAACTGATAAACTTATATTCAGACATTTACAATTTGATGCCTGCAACACGTTATAAAAGAGCTGGGACAGGGGCAACAAAAGACTGGGAAAGTCCGAAAACCAAAACATTCATTCTGTAATGGATATTATCACAAGGGCTTGGGAATACTAAAGAAAACCATTGTCAGTAAACACATTTTGGCACTCTACCTACAAGTGCAAGTTAAAACTCTACCATGCAAAGCAAAAGCCATATATCAACAACACCAAGAAACACCACTGGGTTCTCTGGGCCAGAGCTCATTTGAGATGGACTGATGCAAAATGGAAAAGTGTTCAAATTGTTTTTGGAAGTCATGGACGTCGTGTCCTCCGGGCCAAAGAGGAAAAGGACTGTCCTCATTGTTGTCAGCGCAAAGTTCAAAAGCCAGCATCTCTGATAGTATTGGAGTGTGTTAGTAACTTGCACATCTGCGAAGGCACCATTAATGCTGAAAGGTACATACGTGAATACAGTCCATCGCTCCGTTTAGAAATGCAAGTTAAAACTCAAAACATCTAAAACATTCAAAGCGAAACACACAACAACACCCTGAAACATCGCCAGCTTCACTAGGCACAAGCACAAATGAGATGAACCAACACAAAGTCCTGTGGTCTGACAAGTCCACATTTTCACAAATGGGTAACTTGCACATCTGTGAAGGCATCATTAATGCTGAAAGGTACAGCCAGGTTTTGGAGCAACATATGCTGCCACCCAAAAAACGTCTCTTTCAGGGACGCCCCAACTTATTTCAGTAAAACAATGTCAAGCCACATTCTGCACGTTACAACAGCATGGCTTCATACTAAAAGAGTGCGGGGCCTGCCTGCAGTCCAGAACTGTCTCCTATTGTAAATGTGTGGTGCATTATAAAGTGCAAAATAGGACAACTGAAACCTCAGACTGTTGCGCAACTAAAGTTGTACATCAATCAAGAATTCCACCTACATGTACTGTCCCCAGTTGCCGAATGCTTATTGATTTTTGGAAAAAGAAAGGTGATGTAACACAGTGGTAAGCATGTCCCCGTGTCAAATGTTTTGGAACGTGTTTCAGCTATGAAATTTAAAATGGGTGAATATTTGCAAAAAAACAATAAAGTTTATCCATTTGAACATAAACCGTATTAAGTATATTGTCTGTAGTATATTCACTTGAATATAGCTTGAAAAGGATTTGCAAATCATTGTCCTGTTAAGGGACGAAAAGGGGTTCAAAGAGCAGGGTCTGTCCATACATGGTCGAACCAGGATGACCTGTCTGTTTACCCAGGGATAACAACAATAATTCCTAGGATGTTTTCTTCGGGTACGAGTCGGGAGCCAAGCCAGGCCGTTGTGCTGATCATGCAAGAACCAGAGGCAAACACTTCTGAGTCCGCCTTGGAAAAGGCATGTAGAGCTGCGCCCTTGTGGAGAGGAAACAGAGCGGCATGAAAGCTGAGGCCCGATATCCAAGGCACTACGTGGAGGTACCAGGAGGACGGTAAGCATCAGAAATACAAAATAACATCTGCCTGAGAACCTAAAACCAAACCTAACCAAGACTGCATGTACAAGGCGAGGAAATAGGGACACAAACGGCAGCATAAGAGCCAAAATAACAGAAATAGCAAAACTAACAAAATAATAGAACGCAAGACAACAGAGGGAAACAAACACAATGTGAACAAGAGAGCAAACAACATAACGCAGTGTAACGCATGAGCTGGTGTAAAACAAATGTGAACGCCGGCTTAATTAATTGACGAAATGATTACCAGAAACAAAAACCGGTTGCGAGGAATAAGGAAACTTGGAGAAGCGTAAGCGAGAGTGAATCCTTCTCGCTAAAAACAAAACACAAGTGACATGGGCCACGCTGAGGAAATGTAAAAAACAAAAAAAAACACTAAGGGAGCGGGTCAAAATAACTGCCCGAAAAGCAAAACCGAGGTGAAGGGGTCGACCCCTGACATGTCCACTATTTCATCCATTATCTTCCACTTAATCCACGCAGGCCAACCGGTGCCTACCCGGCAACTCTAGGAACAGCCCTAGACAGGGTGCCAATCCATCGTAAGGCACGCACATACATTCTCACACTAAGGGGCACCTTAGAGACACCAATTAACCAAATACCTTAGATAAATCCAAACTCCACACAGGAAGGACCAAGGCCGCTCCAACCTGGGATTTAATCTGGGACATTATCAGTATCTGTGAGGTGTCACGACGCAGACCAAGGAAACGGAGACAAATGCACCTCGCGTGGAAACCAGGGTTTTATTGGGCAAAAACAGGGTCAGACAGTCCAAGGTCAAAACCGGCGAGGCAGAACGAGAACCAGAGAGGCGAGGCAAAATCGGAGTCGAGGCACGGAAAAAGCGAGGTTGAAGCACGGTAGGTCTACCGATAACAAACATGAAAGAGCGCTTAGAAACAAGGTATGGACCAAGTGACTTAGCAGGGAGGTAGTGACGGAGGTGCGTATAAATAGGGTGAAGCGAAATGAAAACCAGGTGAATCAAATGCGGTACAATCAGAAGGGTGACGGTGCGCATGCGATGGGACGCGTTTGGTCGCTGGAACCGCCCGAGGGTGTGACAAGAGGCAGTGGTGCTAAATCCTAGTTCTTAAAGCTTAATAGTCTCCTAAAATGTTGCACTGACTTTTTAATTATCTTCTGATACCAATTGTGTATTGTGCAAATGCTGGACATTGGACATTTGAATGTTTATTTACTTGGAAAAAGATTCAGTGTGTAAATGGCAAGGGAACAACCCTAAAGTGAAAATATCTGACCCCCAATATATCAATAGCCACAATATAACCACATGGTCACTGGATTACTCTATTGACATTTTATCAAGCCCTACAATATGGCCTTGAATTCACAATTGCTACTTACAACTGTATTGTGCTAAAACGAAGCTTAATGTTAACAATGTCCAAAAGTTGAATTGACTACTCTGGGCTCAGAGGAACATAGGACAAACCATCACACGGTGGAAATGTGTATTGTGGTGAAACAGATATTTTCTGCAAGCTGTATGCTCCAGACCAAAGACAAAAAAAGCATTCCAGACTATTATCAGCTACAAATTCAAAAGCCAGACTCTGACATGGTATGGGATTGGGTCAATACACATGGGAAAGATCATTTACACTTCTGTGATGGCAGCATTTATGTATCTAAATTACTTCCAGTGACATGTAACTTAGACATGCTGTATACAGCTCCCACAAACTGCTTTATGACATTTGTCAAAAACCTTGAATTTGGTTTTGCTTGCAGTGTCTATTCATGTGGCATTGCTTCTTTTTCCTCAAAATCTGCTGCAGCATGGTATAATGCAATGTTGGCTGTGTGTCCTTTAGTTTTCATGTTCATCTACGCAAAGTTAATTTGCAAAATGTAGTACTATGTGGTTATTATTATGTTGATGTTCCATTGTTTTTGGTAAATCAAGTTTTATGGGATGCTTGCTTGGGTAAACCAGATGCTGTTCATAATGCATATGGTCAAAATAGCAGCTATGGTCTTTCAAAGTTTTAAAAAGCTTAGAACATTTTTATGCTTTGTAATATTAATTTAATACCAATGTCAGACTAAAATTTGCTATGAAATAATAAAAATCGCAGATATGGGTGGTTCATTATGTCAAGGATATTACATCTAAAGATTTCAAAGCAGTGAAAATTACCATCTCAGTCATTCTAAAGTTTGAATCAATGATCATTGCCTTGTCTTTTGAACTCACCCAAAATGTAAGTTACTAGAAGAAACATAATTTGATATCTCATCCCTGCACTTGTTAAATGAAAGAGTCACCACATGGCTTCTCACTTCAAGTCAGACCACCTAAGATGCATTCTATATATACTACATGGAAAGCTTAAGCTCCCATTACATTTACCTAACCTATTAAGGGATCAGCACATGAGGGAATGCAAAACTTAATAGTACACAAGTCTATTGTTGTTTTGCTTGTTAGATTATACAGGATCACTGGCTAAACCAGGACCAGATAAGCACTATCCAGTATAAACCAACATGAGTACCGTATTATTGGCAAGCACACCAGCAAACCAGTGACTAAATAGTGGTCTTGTTTCTATGGTGATACTACTTTATTATCTAACTAAAACATTCAGAGAAACATCAAAATAGACAGACATGTTCATAATGCACAATATCTGAAATGGAGATAATTATGTTATGTAGATGCATTTTTAACATATATATCCTTAGAGCACATTAATAGCAAACAGTCAGGCTACATAAAACATGCATCTACAGTTTAAGGACAGCAAGTGTGGCAAGCAAAGTGTATGCATTTAAAGAGCAAAACCGACTGATGGCTAACATGCTAGCCCATTCTGCTGTACAGGAAACTAAATGATGGCTACACGTTCTCTGCTTTCCATTCCAATAAGGCAAACTGAATTCATTTATTCATGAAGGTTAAGGCCTTCTATAAAACGTCTATTTGTAATATTTTTGTATCATGTTTTAATGTGGTTTTCTTTGTTTCTATTTATATGACCTCTGATTACGTTTTAGGTCATGCAGAAATATGAAAAATTCTAAAGCGTTATTATTTATTTATACAGTATCTCACAAACGTGACTGCACCCCTCTCATTTTTGTAAATATTTTATTATATCTTTTCACAGGGCAATACTGAAGATATGACACATTGATACAATGTAAAGAAGTCAGTCTACAGCTTGTACAACCACAATTACATTGAAATTGGGATGCTGTGTAAAAAAAAAATAAAAACAGAATACAATGATTTGCAATCCATTTCAACTTTATATATTGATATTTAATGTTCAAATGGATAAAGTTTGTTGTTTTTTGCAAATATTCGCAAATTTTAAATTTGATGCCTGCAATACGTTCCAAAAAAATTGGGAAAGGGGCATGTCTACAATTGTGAAACCTTTATTTTTAACAACACTCAGGCAAACTGACATGGACACTAATTGTTGAAGCTTTGTAAGTGGAATTATTTCACATTCTGCTTGATGCACAAAAAGTCGTTCAACAGTCCAGGGTCTTCGTTGTTGTAGTTTGCACTTCATAATGCGTCATACATTTTCAATGGGAGACAGGTCTGGAATGCAGGCAAGCCAGTCTAGTACCTGCACCCTTTTACTACGCTGTTGTAAGGAGTACAAAATGTGGCTTTGCACTGTCTTGCTGAAATAAGCAGGAACGTCTCTGAAAAATACTTTGCTTCTGTTCCTCCAACATCTGTTTCCTCCAATTCCTCCAAAAATGTTTTAGCATTAATGATGCTAGTGATAGATGTGGATCTGGACACTTCTTTTTCCTCTTTGGCCTAGAGGACATGACATGTTTTTTTTTGTGGACTCCACAAATCCACCGGCGATCTTTCTGGGTGTTGTTGTTTGTTTCGCTTTGCATGGTAGAGTTTTAACTTGCACTTCTAGATGGAGCAAAGAACTGTCCTTCTACTGAGGACTGTTTTTAAAATATATTTTGTTTTAAAATCTATTTTGTTATTATTTTTGTTATTTTATTACTAACTTAAATATTACACAACGTAACACGTTTTGTTCCCAGCCTTTTAGTGTTATATTCCAATTACTTATGTCTAAAACAAATGCAAAATTGCTTACATTTATCATAAACTTCACTTCTGTGACCATGGCAACAAAAGTTATGTATTTTCACTATAGAAACAGTCGATTTTGCATCCTCTCATTAACACAGTAAGACTAAAAACACTATATGCATTGCAAATTCACACAGATTACCAAAAACTGTTCAGAAGTGTGTGGTTTCCGAGATTTACGACTATACTTCAAATCAGGTAACGGCGTTCAAAGTCCATAATGTCCTGGTGAAAGCGCTCGCCTTGCTCCTCTGAATAAGCTTCCATGTTCTCTTTGAACTTATCAAGATGAGCATCGAGGATATGGATTTTGAGTGAAATCCTGCAGCCCATTGCAGCATAGTTTTTTTTATCAGAGTCTGAACCAGTTGTGCATAGTTTTCATCTTTACGAATGCCTAGGAAGGCTTGAACCACTGCGACTAAACCAAGCCACCCTTTCTTTCCTATTCAGATTCTTGGAAAATTTTTGCGGTAAAAATATGTGGTCTTGAAATCTTGAAAAGATTTGAGGTCCGACAAAGACACCAGCTTTGATCTTTGCTTCAGACAGCTTAGGGAAAAGATCTTGGAGGTAATTGAAAGCTCCCAACTCCTTATCTAGAGCCCTGACAAATTGTTTTATGATGTGTAGTGGTGGCATCAGCACCTTGCGTAGGTCCACCAGTGGTTCCCACTTTACTTTACTCTGTCTGCTGAGGCCAGTCCCGCCTGTGGTGGTGCGCTTCAGTATCCCCGCTGTCCCAAAGGCAAATAAAGTAAGCATACTTTGTAAAACCACCTTGGAGGCCCATTAGGAATGACACCATTTTGAAATCTCCAGTAACTTCCCAGCCATACTCATCATACTTCAAGACACCTAGCAACATCTTGACACTGGTGTATTCCTCTTTCAGGTGCACCGAGTAAGCTACAGAAAGAGACACTTGTTCCCATTGTGAAGCAGCACGGCATTGAGGCTCTTGCATGAATTGTCTATGAAGAGGCGCCACTCCTTCGAGTTACAGGTGATAACTATAGCCTCAAATTGACTGGCCACATTGTTGCAGAAGCACAGTCCATCATGATGACTGAAGAAGCCGGAAAAAAACTTGGTGACGCTTCCACTGATCTGTGACTTGGATGCTTTAATCTAATAAGTTCCATTGCTTGCGCCTTGATATCAGAAGCTCAGTGTTGGACTTGGTGAGACCAAGGTCTCTGATCAGATTGTTGAGGTTTTTAGATAGAGTACTGTCAAGGATGACACCCAAACTCTTCACCTGAGGGGATGGGGAAACTGCACAGCTATTAATAGTGAGACAAAATTAATTTACTTTGCATAGAGATGATTTTGATTTGTGATGATTCGAGGTAAATCTCAGTTTTATTGCTGTTTAATTTAAGGAAATTTGTTGTGAACCAGGCTTTTATTTCTGTTGGGCAGTCAATGGATGAGGTCTGGATCCTGGGGGCGGTTTGCTGGATAAATAGAGCTGTGTGTCATCCACATAACAATGGAAGTTAATATTATATTTATGGAAGATATTGCCAAGGAGTATCAGGGGTCAAGGTAAATAAAGAAGAGAAGGGGGCCAAGAACAGAGCCCTGTTGCACACCTGAAGTAACGGAGGAAGGCCGAGATTTTACTTGGATGGCCTGAGTGCGGCCAGAGAGGTAGGATTTGAACCAGTTTAGTGGAGTATGAGTCAAACCAATGGACTATAGTGTACTAAGGAGGGTGATGTGGAAAATGGTGTCAAAGGCCGCACTCAGGTCAAGAAGTCCAGTCCAGAATCAGTTGCCATGAGGAGGTTGTTGGTTATTCTAATAAGGGCTGTCTCGATACTATGAAGCGTACGGAATCCTGACTGGAACTGTTCATATAGATTATTACATGTCAAGTGGGAATGTAATTGAGCAGCTACTGTTTTTTTTTCAAGAATTTTGGATATGAACGGAAGATCTGAGATTGGACGCAGGTTACTGAAATTGGTTGGGTCAGCACCAGGTTTTTTGAGTATTGGAGTAATTATAGCAGATTTGAGAGAAGAAGGAACAGTTGTAGTCATTAGGGAAGAGTGAATAATTTTAGTGGGGAAACCAGAGAAGAGATGCAAGCTTTAACCAGTACTGTGGTGAGAGGGTCTAATTGACAGGTAGATGATTTTGACTTGGACTTGTGGATGAGGTCAGATATTTTTGTGGGAGTGGGTAGCCGGAAGGAGTCGACAGCGTGAGTAGGTGAAGGCAGCACAGAGGAGATTAAAGAGGAGGGTTCTGAGGAAAGATGCTGGTGGATGCTCTGGATTTTCTCAGTGAAATATGACATGAGGGATTTACAAAAAGCAACTGAGTAAATATTGGAGAATAATGTGTCTGGACCTCGGATGATATCTTTGAATAGTGAGAATAATGTCCTAGAATAACCAGCATTAGAGAAGATGATATGTGTGTAATATGTAGATTTAGCATAATTATATAGCATGAGTCCTTATAGTGTAACATGGTTGAAATAAAGTTCTTTATAAATATTCAGTCCAGTTTTCTTATGGAGTCGCTCCAGTTGTCGTCCTTTGGCCTTCACTATCCTGAGTTCAGGTGTAAACCAGGGGGCTGATTGAGAAAAGAAAAAACCTTTGTTTTTAGCAGTGCAACGGAGTTGAGAATATGTTGGAGTCCAGTATTGTATTGTAAAACCAGTTCTTCAGGGGTGGATAAGTTGTATGTGTCCATGGGTAGACTAGAGTCAATATCAAGAGAGAGCAAATCTAGGTCAAGGTCTATTGCGGAAGGAGATGGAATGAGAGGGCTTAATAGCTGGGACTGGGAGTATGATGTTGAATGAAAGAAAGAAATTATCAGTTATAGGGAGCTCAGTTGTTATGTCTGAGGGAGAGGTTCCAGAACAGCATATTAGGTCTAAAATATGACCCTTAGTGTGTGGTGGGACATTGGTGTGCTGTTGGATGCCATAGCTCTCGATATAAGATGTAAAATCCTTGGTTAGAGTATTACTAGTATTGTCCATGTGAATATTGAAATCTCCCAGTAGTATAATATTTGGTGTGAGTATTGAGATGTGTGTTAAAAGTGATGCAGAATCATTTAAAAACTCACTGTTGGGTTTAGGAGGGTGGTAGATTGTTAAGATGAGAGTGGGTGTAGCTCCGGACAGTTCACAGGCAATTGCTTCAAATTAGTTGAAAGAAGGGATAGACATCTGCGAGACTTTCCACTACTCTTGGTAGAGTATCGCGAGACCTCCTCCCTGGCTAGAGACACGAGTTTGGAAGATGTAAACAAAGCCTGGTGGAGTGGTGTCATTCAGCTGCATGAAATCGCCTTGCTGTTGCCAAGTCTCCACCAGACAGAAGAAGTCCAACTTATGGTCAACAAGGAGGTCCTGGACAAGATCCCCATTGCTCCTAAGTGAGCAGATGTTCAGAAGTCCGAAGTTGACTGTGGTGTTATTATGGCCAGCAGCAGTGCTAGCAGAATGAGACAAGCTAGGTAGCACATTGTGGTCCACAACCCAGTCACTGTTCCATGGAGGGCGGTGAGAGTTGGACCAGATAGACTTTATGGAAGTTTATGTATGTTGATGAAAGTTACGCGGACATCCTCGAAGAATATATCTGCGTTGCGGGAGAACTGCCAGGTCCAGTTGGAGATGCAGATCAGCCAGGAGGGCAGCAGCTCAGCAGCTGAATATTGCAGTATACCAGCAACCATTTGATGAGTAGATAACAGAAAAAGCCAGATGAGTATGGTCCAGATGTATAAGTTGTTAGTGAGAAGCCAGTACCGTGTATTCAGCAGTGGTGCTAGCACACCAGGCTAGGCTACCTAGTACGCCATCCGAAGCAGACTGGTAAGTTAGTGAGCAATGACAGTCAGTCGTGCCGGCTGTTTGTATGATTAATTAATATTCTTTTAAAAACATGTAAAGCAGGTCGCAATGTCTAGATGCCCAGTTAGACAACTACACTGCTAAAGTATGTTAAAAAGTTCACTTACTTACCGGTGATCAGCGGCAGCCAGGCGTGCCAGCGTTTACTCAACCGGAAGGTTAAAAGGATAAAACCTTTGAGGTCCCCAAATTGTCCCCAAAGTGTCAATATCTTGTCTGACCATTGTCTGCCATTATTTTCCAGCACTGCCTTAACTCTCTTGGGCATGGAGTTCAACAGAGCTTAAAGAGCTTTAAAGGTTGCTACTGGAAACCTCTTCCACTTCTCCATGATAGCATCAAGGAGCTGATGCATGTTAGAGACCTTGCGCTCGTTCACTGATGATCAATAGGGTTTAGGACAGAAGACATGCTTGGCCAATTCAGCACCTTTGTTTCTTTAGCAAGGCAACTGTTGTCTTGGAAGTGTGTTTGGAGTCATTAGCATCTTGGAGTACTTCTCTGCAGCCCAGATTCTGAATGGAGGGGATCATGTTGGGCTTTACTATGGTTCCCTCAATGCACTGTAGCTTCTCATAGCCAGCAGCACTCATTCTGTTTATAGTAGTCTTATCAGCCCACAGGGCATGGTTCCAGTAATCAATTTTCTTAGTTCATTTGCCTTTAGCAAACCGTTTGAAGGCTTTCTTGTGTATCATCTTTAGATTCCTTCTGGGACAACATCCATGTGAACAAAATTGTTACAGTGTGTGGCACATAGTCTGAGCACTAACATGCTGATCCCCCAAGCCTTTAACTGTGCAACAATGCTGGCAGCACTCCTACATCTATTTTCAAAAGCCAGCGTCTGGATATAATGCCGAGCATGTGCAATCAACTTCTTTGGTCGACCGTGGTGAGGCCTGTTCTGAGTGCAACCTGTCCTGTTAAACCACTGTATATACATGGCCCCCATGCCCCCAGGGTGTTAGCAATCTTCTTATAGCCTATGCCATCTCAGACACTCAGAGAGTTCTTTACCATAAGGTGCCATGTTGAGGTTCCAGTGACCAGTATGAGAGAGTTTGAGAATGATAACACCAAATTTAACACACCTGCTCCCCATTGACACCTGAGACCTTGTATTGCTAATGAGTCACATGACAGTTTAGACAGTTATTTTGAGGGTACATAAAATATAGACTTTTATACAAGCTGAAGACTGAATACTTTACATTGTATCAAAATGGCATATCTTCAGTGTTGTCCCATGAGAAGATATAATACAATTGTTACAAAAATGTTTTTTGTTGTTCAACATCAGTGACAATATGACAGAGGTTTTTACCTTGTTTGTTTAGTGCCCTCACCTCCTAAAACAAAGTTAATACATAAATGGGTTATGTACTAAGAGCTTTGTAGGCTTAAACCCATTGGTCAATGGCCAGCTAGATGTTCTAGTCTTGTCTGATGGCAGCAGAAACCCAGCTCTGTGCAGTAAGACTCATCGTGGTGGCTTGGTGGCATGGTGTATTAAAAATATTTATTATCTATGCTGTTTGCATATACTACAATATGAAATTTCACATCTTAGCTTACATTTACATTTACAGTATTTAGCAGACGCCCTTATCCAGAGCGACTTACAAAAGTGCTTTAAGACATCCGAAACATAATAGATTCTTAATAATGAGGAATCGAACAAGAATACACTTCTGAAACTGTAAAAGTTGTGTTTTTTTAAAGAGATAGAAAGACAAGGGTGGGGGGTTTAGCTAAGGTAAATGTGGAATAAATGGGTTTTCAAACGGCATTTGAAGATAGCCAGAGACTCAGCTCTTCGAAAATTGAGGGGAAGTTCATTCCACCCCTTAGGAGACAAAACAGAAAAGAGTCTAGATGAATGCCTTACTTTTCCCCTAAGAGACAGGGGAACCAGTCGAGCAGTGCTAGAGGACCAGAGTGAGCGGGATGCAGTGCAGGGTGTGATAAGTGCTGCAAGGTAGGAGGGTGCAGGCCCATTTTTAGCTTTGTAAGCAAGCATCAGAGTTTTAAATTGCAGCAGTGGTGTAGTGTGTGTAAAGTTGGGAACATTGAACACAAGCCTTGTAGCTGAAATCTGGATCAGCTGTATGGCTCGGATAGCGGTCAGCGGTAGTCCACCAACCACAAATGTATAGCCACCAGCAACCATTGGAGTACAGATTTAAAATAATTAGAGAAGCAGATGGACAACAGTGTGTAACAGTAGAACTACAGAGTGTTTATATACAAGTGGAAAACAGATGACGACTGTAAAAGGTGTACCTAGTAAAGTGACTGATGAGTGCAGACTGCACACTACTCTATCGCACCTTAGATAGGGGAAAAGGAAACTACTTCAAAATCTACGGTTTGATGATTCCATTTCATTTTAACCCTCTATTACACACTCACAAATGCTTGTCCTCCACAGCTCAATATATAGGTGTAAAGTTTGATAAAGACAGTAAGACAAAGGTCCGTGTGAATTTTGCACGTAATCAATTGTAAAGCCATGCAGCCTGACGTGATGTATATGCGCCACTGGAGGGACTCTCCTGGCACCACAGGACATTTCTACCAAGCACTTGAGGTATAAGGTATTAAAAATCCTTATGAACTCCAAATACTCGCATCACATCTAGTCTCTTCGCCTTGCTGCAGTCTGGAAAACACACTCTTGGCATAGCAGCAAAGACTCATCTCCATTTGTAATAATTACTCTGGAGATTGTACCAAGTATTTCACTACAATGGTTGTACTTCCAGCATTCTGAGAAATCTATGGCATGAAGAACTGAGGCTGAGAGCAAAAGAGAAACCCTCTTCTATGAAAAGAAGATCAGACACAATGTACTAATTAAAGCCAGAGAGACAATTTGGCAATAGAATGTTTTGCACCCATGCTGCATTAGCTTACCAAGTAGTTTTTCTTTGGACAGATGTTCTGCCACCCATCTTGGTGTCCTGCGGCTCTGATCGTACGATAGGATGTGGTTAGTGTAAAATCTGGTCTCGGCACCAGTCACAGGAAGCCCATGAAGCATAATGAGCCTCTGTGCTGTGCTCTCTGAGAAGACACAAACAACATTAGTAAATGCAGAGACCATTGACATTTCCAGGACCATGGAGTCCTTCCTCGTCTTTGCCCTTCCTCAGTTATTTTATCTGTTATTCAATGATCTATTTCCGATTAAAGATATGGAAAATATTTGTTAAAATATCAGATTCATCGAGTAATCGAGAGAGAGAGAAGAGAAGAGAAAAAAAAAAAAAAAATAAAATAAAATAAAATAAAAATCGACCGATTGATCGATTATTAAAATAATCGTTAGTTGCAGCCCTAGCACTGCGGCTACATGAACTAGCCACATTGTCTTTGAATTCTACCCACTGTATGGTAATGATTTTTATTTCCATCAAATGAAGTGGCATCCTGTCATTCTTAACACATTCCCCAAATCTTTTCAGGAATGATATTCAGAATATTTCTTCCCTCATTTCTTCTGAGAGTTGATGCTTTTAAAGTGTTCCATTAATTTTTATATACATACGTATGCATGCATATGCACGCACGCACACACACATGATTTTGCAAGTTTAAATAAGTTGCAAATTAAGTAAGTATTTGATCACTTACCAACCAGCAAGAATTCTGGCTCTCACAGACCTGTTAGTTTATCTTTACGAAGCACTCCTATAATACATTCATTACCTGTATTAATTGCACGTGTTTGTATTTGTTACCTATATGAAAGCCACCTGTCCACACACTCAATCAATCACACTCCAACCTCTCCATCATGCCCAAGAACAAAGGGCTGTCCAAGGACACCAGGAAAAAATTGCAGACCTGCACAAAGCTGGGATGGGCTAAAATTGGTCCATTACTGTTGTTGTCCTTACTGTTGTTGCCAGCGGTTAAGACATTAACGGCTAATGTATTGAGTTACTTTTAGGGCACAGTAAATTTACACTGTTACACAAACGGCATACTGATTACTAGGGATGCTCCAATCATGTCATTCCGATCACCCATGAATGCCGATCACCCATGTGACTGGCTGTGAGTTTTTTTTTTTTGATTAAGTTACGATGAGTGCTACTGGCTACATGATTTGGAAAAAAAGAACAATGACATTGTAGAAAATTTCTCCGGGTGCCTTTTCTTATTCTCTGCAGTGAGCCTGGAAAACTTTGAAAATACTTCTTTTAATTGCTTCATATTCATTGTGAAATATCCCCCAATTTTTATGAACAGTGTTAACAGTTTTTGCATTGCAACCAAAATCTAAAGACCGTATCAATACTGCTGACAAGATGCACCGTACACAACTGATGTTTGTGCTGTGGCTTTATTTATATATTTTACCCTGCATTAGCCTATATGTTTGTGCTGTGGCTTTATTTATATATCTTACCCTGTATTAGCCTATATCCAAAACCCAACAGCTGTGTACCATTGCTGATATGCATTGTTATGTTATTGATATGTTATGAAGTTCTTCGCGTTTTCCATGTAAAGGTAAGCAATGCAATGTAAACATGGGAAAAGTTCAGTTATCGACTTGCAATGCTGGCTCCCAAGGCTTTGTGCTGCGGTAAAATCATCACAATTCCACGTAACTTTCACATAAAGTACGCTTTTGGGAAACACTCAAACACGTTTGTTGCTCAAATACACCGTTAGCATAACTCTTTCAACATTGTTCTACACAGGGAAATCCATCCACATCCAGTTAGTTAGCACGCTATCTTGTATAGCTCAGTGTAAACACCAAACTCCAAACTAGCAGCCCAATAAATAATTGTGATGTAATAATTTTGATATAGTAAAAGTCAGATCTCTGTTAGATGCTAATCGATGCAGTAGCATCTACGGAACACTAATGTGATTCTAGTTACCTGTATCATGTGTCCGATCTGTATGCGGTTCAGACAGATAGAGTTTGATAGCTGTGATGCAGGCGGTGGTGCTGACGGTCAATCCACACACAAATCCTCCAACAAATCCACCAAATCTAAACTTGGAGTTCATCTTCTAACTTCTGTATTTCAATTTCAGCAGCTACCGGCGAAAACCCGCCGAGAAAGAGAGCTTTACTCTCTCAAAGCGACTGCATTGCCCACATCGCCACCCAGTGTACACAAACATCCCATACATGGATTAAACTGGTTTTATTGCAACAGAATTAAAAAAAAAAGTATACCATTATATATAACATATGTCTTATTATTATTAATCATTAAATACCATTATATTTAACATATATAATAATGAAATGTCTTATTATTAATCATTAAAATTATATATATATATATATATATATATGCAAGACATTTGCCAGACAGTGATAAGAGTTGGTGGAAGTTGGGTTTTATGAAGAACTTGAAGGCAATGTACAAAATGCAGAAGCATTCCAGTATCTCCTTTGTAAATGTAAAAAGCCTTCATTCATGTGCTACTGCAAGATGAGGAGTAGTCACATGGCAAGGAAGTGAGTGGTGACAAATTTCTCTGGAAACACCAGGAAACCGACAACTATGAAGAGTTGGTGGAAAATCTCTTTCAGGCAAATATATAGCTTGGCTGTAGCATGTCCTTACAACAAATGTCTTGCACTCTCATCTAGACTTCTTTGCACCAAACTGCTGAGCAGTCAGTGAGTCAGTGAGCATGGTAAGAAATTTCACCAGGAAATTGTGACTGTGGAAAAAGATATTAGGGTAAATGGAACCCTTCAATGCTTGCAGACAACTTTTGAACACTCACCAGAGATAATACAAGAGCCACTTAAAAAGGAGCAGAGAAACCAGTTACTAAGGACATTTCATATTTCACAGGTATTTCATACAGTCTGATAACTTTGATGAATTAAAATATATTAAACTATATTTAATTTATATTAAAGTATATTTAAATACATTTTAATTTCCTCTGGTTCATTTGGTGAACAATATATGTGAATTTTTCCACACTGCTCACAAAAATTAGGGGATATTTCAAAGTTATGGAACCTAGAGACAAATGACAGTTTTTCTTGTTATATTTGAATTCAGCACATCAAAATGATTAAGAAATGAAAAATCTTATTTCTGAACCAGAACTATTGACTATTCTGAACAGGGCTATTGGCACTGAGACCTGTCCTATTGGTCAAAGTCTATCTAAAGTTTTTTTAGTGTGAGTGTGTTTGAGTGAACTCTGCAATGGACTGGCACCCTTACTGTTGATTTGTCCCAGATCCCTGTTAAAATGAATTAGAATAAGCAGGTATAACAATTAGTATCACTAGTATTCGATGGGATTGTATTTTAATTGGTACACTTCAATTAGGGGTAGACTTCTTAGATAATTTGCTGCAATTTTCGATCCTTCCTTGTCACACAGCTGAAGTAAATCAACTTTCTAGGGCTCTGTGGCATCTCTGGATTACTTGTATTACTGTGGAATACGTAACTTAGATGGAAACAGTTGTACCCTTCTGCATGGCAATTAGTCATAGGAGCACAACTGCTCATAAAAAAAAATAAGTCTGTTAGACACGAAATAGGTTTAACAGTAAAGTGGGCGTTACTGTCCCCGGATGAGAAATGAAGAACAAATTAGTGAATACTTTTAGTAAGTTATGTTTTTACATGACTAGCCAAAACTTATACTTAAGCTATCATTACTTGGTTCACTTTGATTTAAATATTTGCATTTGTCCATGCGATAAACAAAAAGAAATTGTCTATGGCTAAGTGTGGGCTGCTTAAGCATTTTAGAAAGATGCTGTGGTAAGCTGATGATTAAGGTACTGACCTATGGAGCAAAAGGAGATCTAATCAGGGGCACTGGAGCTGTGAGAAAACAACACAAACTGCTGCACTATTGTGCCACCCCTACAGTTCTCTGGGAAAAATAAGCCTTGACATGTTTATATTTAGCGCTGATCATTTTTTTTTACCACAAACCACGTGCTCACTCATCTATTTGATGCCAGTCTTGGAGCTGGAGTGTATTCCTAAGTAGAACTGATGCAGTGTCTGTGTGATGCCAACATTTTGATTTGCATACAAGGGCTTGCATATATGCTGGTGGTGAATCCAGGTAATTGGAAATAGCTTCTAATAAGGACCAGGACAGATTACATTAGTTTCTGGAATCTTCCAAACTGTCTAAAAAGACAATGCATTAAAACATATATATAAAGCATAAAAAGTATCAGCCTCATTTTATAAAGAATGCTGTTAATGACAGTAGATAAAAGTATAGGACTAATAAGTTAAATAAATGTATGATAAACTGTGGACCTACATCAAACGTACAGAATGAGATGAAAGGTGAATGTGTTACTTAAGCGTATGTAAAGTTTTCACCTTAGCTATAAATGTGTTCCTTTATCACTAAATAGTATCTCTATCAACTACACAAACAGTAATACTTTTAAAGAATATCAAAAAAGAATATTAAAATATGCACTGATGTGCAGTAAAATTAACAAAAGAATGTTTTTAAATAGAAGGTTGTATACAGAGAAAGAACAATTTACGTTGAGTTCTAATAAAAAGGTGTAAGAGTTTTATATTAATGTACTAGTAAAAAAAGTCATCCGGACTATAAAATACTTTTTAGTTTATGCCTTTTTGTGCTACTACTTAGGAAATCTGATCAAAGGAACTGTGAACATCATACTCACTCAATATATACTTAAATGCTATTAGATTAAATGGGTATTTGCTATTTCTCTTGAACTAGTAAGTAGACTAATGTAGACTACATCAGACCTGATAGGAATATTGTGTCTACAACGCAATACAAACAACTGGCAAAGCTCAAACAAGCACAAGTGAACAATCAGCAGACAAAGGTGTTTTCTCAGCATTTTGTTGTTTACTTTCATATACAAAAGATAAAATTGAAATAATCCTTTCTAGTACATTTTTTCTCAAACAGTCAGGATGGAGTTGCTTTGCACTGGGCAAATACTATTCACACTGGTTTATTCTGGCATCGATGAGCAAAAGCAACCACATCCCAAACTCTAAGCAAAACTAGTCCACACTCAATAAGTAGTTCTAAAATTACCACAGTAAAAAGGAACAATGATCCACTGCAAATTAAAGAACTATGTTACAATGAGCGTTCAAAAAATCCATTACAGCAATACAATGGATATCCGATCATCCCAGGGCATTTTATATAGATCAATAAAAAGATTTCAACATACTTCTCAATCCAAAAGAGGGGTTACAGCAACAGGCTTGACTCTCTTTATACAGTTTGTCTTACACAGAATTTAAGTATAATTGTTTTAATCAGTAGTACAAGCCATCTCTGTTCTATACTTTCGCTACAAGTGAGACATAACTTACAACATGTAAATTTCACATACTCTGATATAGAAACCGCACTTAAAAATGTGACCCCTTGACAAGACAAGTGAGAACGCCTTTCATCTTTCATGAGCCATCTCTGGCTTTGATTTTCCTTGACAGACTCATTACTTGTCAGCTAATGTGTTGAGCCGATCTGTTTTTTCAATGCGATTCTGAAGGCAATTTCATATTCTAAAAAGGTACTATGAGTAGGGAGTGATCATATTTTTGATTTGGAGAAAGCAGCTGTATGCAAGATAATTAATAGCAGTTAGCATCAGAGTTTACATTCCCCATATATTACACTAAAGTAAAGGATTTAATACTCTTAACTGATTTCCAACCTTGGAAACCTTCAATCTGAACACTATAACCTTGGAAAACATGAGGTAACAAAACACACCAAAACCTGCCAAGATTCAATATCAAGATGCACCATTTCATGTATTTAATGAGGTCAGTCAAACCATATTCAGCTTATGTCATGAGGGAGGCGGGGAATTTAGGAAGCGCTTGAGTGTTTCCCTGTATAGTACCCTTTCATTGCTTTTCTGAGACTGGCAAGAGACTTTAGACAAAAGAGGTTTTTTGATTTGTCAAGGGGTGTTTTAAACATTTTACACCAGTACAAAAGAGGTTTGTCTGTGTTATGATATTGTACATTTTCTCTGTAGTGTCAACGACTATCCATCTAGCAACACTGATTCACATGAGCTCTGAGGTAATCGGTTCCTGAAAACCTGGATCTATGACTGCATCCAGAGTTACAGCTGGTCATGTTTTAGAGATTTAACTATCTATATATACTATTTTCTGAAAAGTATTACAAAATAAGTAGAAATGGGTGAGAGAGAGAATGCAGAGGAATACAGCGGTTGCTTCAGCAAATAGGACACACAGGCACATCAGTACACCTCTGAAAAAGAGGCTTGCAACTTGTAAATTGGACAAAAGTTCCACGAGGCCATCTTTGCGCCATGAACCAGTATGTATATAGATAAAAAAAATACAATTCAAACCAAAATAGGTTAAAAAATTATCACACCAGTCCACAACTGAAACAGAAAGTAATACTTACTTAACTGGCTACAAAGGTTTAAAAGGAAATCGTTTCTTTTAGTACTAGTAAAATGTGAAAGATGAAGCATCACAAACGATATTCATTCTGATCACATAAAATGATCCACTTTGTGGGTTTAAAGCCCATTTTGAGAGGCTTAACAACGTCCCCCTTCTTGTCTTCAAGTAGAAAACAAACTACTTCTAAAGTAACTTTTGTAGCTTTAAACAGGTAATGCAACTTGCATATCCAAGAATTCAACTGAACTTCTAACTAACCGTTAGGAAAACTATTTAATGCTTGGGGATCAGTATCACTGGTTGGAAGCTTCATCTGTTGTGAGAAAGCTATGCTATTGCTGTGGATATTGCTTGCTACATAGTTTGAGCTCATTTATTCACTACACCTCAGCTGCAATAAATAACTAGTAAATGGATACTGAAACAGTGATTATACTTATCTGTTAGCCCAAATAGACACCGTCAGTAAACAATCACCAATGACAATATGAAGAATTCTAGAAAATGTAGTCCTGTAGTTTGGCAATTCAAATTATGAGAAAACCGAGCACAGTTTGTCTTTAGGATGCAAAATAAAGGATCACAGTAAAACCACCATATAATCCATAAGTGCAAACATGGCCTCTATGAACCGTCCTGGAGCAACACTGAGGCCTGATTTTACCCACAGCCTGCACTGCAGATGGGAAGTGAAGATATGGCACCATGAGAAAACCTAAAGCTCTCCTCAGGATGTACAGAAGGCAGATGCAACCGCTGCAAAGCCTTAGGGGTAAGACAGAGTGGGGAATCCACAGGGGTCAGGGACATCAAACCTTTATTGACTTTATACCCTGAAAACATTCGATTAATAGAATTGCTGTTGTATATCAAAATCAGTACAACATGACCAATCTGAGTCAGCAATAAATTTGGCTTGAATTTGGCAAGAAAGAATTTGGTAACGTCGCACAAGTGATGAGGCATTTAGTGAATCATACCTCTTCGCTGAAATATAACAAGTATGTTGGCTTGCTTTATGGAGAAAGGAGAAACTCGTTTTGCTAAGTGATAAATACAGTACATAAAATACAATACTGATTAAAGCTGCCCTATAATTGATCAAATGGTAAAGGTTCAATGTCCCTTTGAGCAACACAGAAGAAAAAGAAGAATCTGGGCAAACAGCCTGCCCAAAATAAGGGAATAAAGCCCTGGTCTCGAAGACGGGTAGAATTCTACACCAGTTTACAGCTATTTACAGGGGGTTCTATTTATAAACCATAACACGGTAGCACTTCTTAAAAGATTTTGGAATTTAACTTTTTTTTTCCCTAAAACTCCCTAAATCTTTACAGTCAACATAATTCAAAATACACTTACTACATCTCACCACAACTAACAGAATATAACAGAAGTCATACACAGAAAAAATCTGAGGTATTTCTGGTTTGAGGTGTTCTGTGGTTCATGAAGAGTATTTTTTTTTTTGTACTTTTTCCATCTCACAATTCATTTTATTGTTTAGACTTGCTCTCATTCTTCTCGGAAGCCTTGTATGTTTTCATAGCTTTGAATTTAATTAAATGAGTTCTACTGAGAAGTTGCATGTGTAATGCACAAAGGAAATGTAAAAATACAGAAATAGTTTAGCTTTGTGTTAAAACAGCAGCATTGTGGACATTCACTGTTATATTGTGGCAAAAACAAATGCAAATTCATCCCTGCCACTTTTAAGACAACAAAGTCCATTCCTTGTTTTATTTTTCTCTATCTCTACCAAATGCACTTCAGTCACTCTTAATCAAATATTCAACCAGATGTCTATTGCAACATAGCATCGTATCTACAAAGCAGGACCCACGAGTCCCAATTCTTAAAGTTGGTCCCCCTAAGTAACTGAGAAGAAAAAAAAGACATGGTCAGAATTCGTAAATCAAGTCTTTCAGTTCTGATTTTTAAAAAACAGGCTATTTAAATGATCGGAGTCTGATCAGAAGGTAAATTAATCCAGATATCCAATATGTGCATAAATTTAGCAAACAGCTTTAAAAGAATTGTTAAAACAAAAATTGTCTTGAGGGACGTTTAGACCTAACCTTCAAAGTGGTCTATTTAAGCATACTCAGCATATTCTCTTTTTTTAGTTACACCCTCTCTATGTCACGCGCGCGCACACACACACACACACACGCGCGCGCGCACACACACGCGCACACACACGCGCACACACACAAAGTCACTCCCTAAATGGTTCTAAATCATTTAGTCATTTACACATAACCACACACAGCATACTCAAAACGCTCTACACACATTCTCACCATGGTCTTGCATGTACTGTCTAGTGTTAAATTTCAGCAGGGTAAAAGGTGACTCACTGATATTTCTTCTATCAAGTGACAAATGGCAGTCAACCCCCACACCCTTACCCTAAACTGTTTACCTGAGAAATAATTGCGTACCAAACAAAACATTATCCAAATCCTCAACTCGTCACTACAACTAATAAATGCAAAGCAACTTTCTCTGATTTAAATTCTCCTACCCAAACCAAATAGTTTCTGAATCAACTCCTCTAACAGAGCCTTCAACTTCAGTAACGTCTCAAAACCCTATGAAAAAGATAAAATAATCCAGTTGTCTTCCACATTTTGTTGTGTTCTAGAGACACCCGTTAGTTCCGTAAAAGACACGTTTTCCGTAATTTTGAATAGCACACAGTCAGAGAGGAAACTTTTTAAAAATGGAAATAAAAATCCCTTGAGGAAGGTTAATTATATGTAACAGTCATAATGATCATTTCAGGTTTTGCAGCATTGTTGTATTCTCCAACATGATGAACATTTGCTTGACGTGGTGTTTTTTTGTTGCCCAAGGCAGTCTTGTCCAGTGGAGAAAAGTAGGTGTATAAAGAACAAGAAAAAAGCAGGGGGGAAAAAAAGCACTGAACTGAAAAGGTTGAGGTACCTGCATCTTGTCAGCATTCATAAGTCGGCACCTGAATGCGCTTTGAGATGTCCATGTGGTGTTTGTTGTTTTTTTCCCCATGTTTCACTTTGTTTGCCTCTCTCAATAAAAATACAGTAAGGGAAGGGTGCTGGTAGTATTGATCCAATCATAACAATAATAATACTAATAACAATAAGGATAATTAATTTGAAAAATGTCAGGACAAAATAGCAGCTGCATTCATGGTTTTCTGAGATCCACTGAGTCTGGAAAGACAAAGGTTGTTAAGTTTTTTTTCAGGGTTCATTTTGGGAGCTGTTCTTGTTCTCAGATGCTGGACTCTTTGGGTGGTAAGTCCACATTGGTGACTGAGGTGAGCACGGAAACGAGGCAATCAGAGGCAGGGCCGTTGCCAAGGCGCCGGATCTGAGACAGGCGCTCCTCTACGCAGCCGGCAGAAAGACGAGCCTCTGCATCATGGTCCCAGCATTCCTCAATTGTCTCACAGAGCTGTTCCAGACCCTGCATCAGACACACACACACAGACAGACACACACACACAGACAAGCACAGACACACACAGACAGAGACAGACACACACAGACAGAGACAGACACACACAGACAGAGACAGACACACACACAGACACAGACAGAGACACACAGACAGAGACAGAGACAGAGACACACAGACACACACAGACAGAGACACACAGACAGACACACACAGACAGACAGACACAGACAGACAGACACAGACAGACAGACACAGACAGACAGACACAGACAGACAGACACAGA